>QQSS02066653.1:0-48949 GCA_003687565.2 Craspedacusta sowerbii
ATGAAGAATAAGTATTAATTTAAGGCTTTTTGTAGGAATCTCATTGAAATTTAAGCGATCTTATCCAAGGAAGGAATGGATGAAGCTTTTAATGAGTAGTTTCAATAAGAATTATAGAAACTGCATAAGATATTGATTTATTCATAATATTAGGTTTACTAGAGGGAGAATAATAGTGAAAATCATATT
The DNA here is from genome assembly GCA_003687565.2 of Craspedacusta sowerbii. Classification (NCBI taxonomy): domain Eukaryota; kingdom Metazoa; phylum Cnidaria; class Hydrozoa; order Limnomedusae; family Olindiidae; genus Craspedacusta; species Craspedacusta sowerbii. The sequence goes on from QQSS02066653.1 coordinate 190, forward strand.
AAATTGATTGGAGCAATTAAAAATAGATTTTGGATTTTAGGGATGATCGTAAAAAGAAAAGTCGACGAAGAATTTCCTGACAAACTTAAATTTCACGTCTTCTCATTCGATGGACTGGTTTATGACTCCATTATGAACAAAGTCAACTTCCATTTAAGTATTAACAAATTTTATAAGATGCAGCTGCTTGAATCTGACTCATTTCCTCAATAATATGTTGTATGGTTTAGATGGGGAAGAGTGGGCTCAACTGGGCAAACCGCGGCTTTGGCTTGTGGACCTGACAGGCAAAAGGCTATATGCCTTTACAACAGCAAGAAAGAGGAAAAAGGGCGGAGTTATCAGTAAATAATAATTTTAGACCCAAATCCTAATTAGGATGTTAAGTAGCAAATTAAGGGTGGGTAAATAAGGGGATAAAATGAAAGATCCAATAGCTGGTGTCCTCTCGTTAATTAACTTTGGGATTAAGCCTAATGGCTCTTCAATAGAGCAGGATATTTTATTGCTTTATTGAAAATAGTTTATTCCATTCGATTCTGATGGCAAGATGTGAAGATTCACTGAATCCAAAACTAACGGTCAGTGGCTGTCTCTTTAGGGCTTTATCGTTTTTTCAAATTTTAATATAAATCTAAAATTTGGCTATTTTATTAACTCAGTCAGAGCAGACTTTCTCACAGTATAAATTATTCAATACAAATAACTTATCAGTACAACCTCTGCAAAACTGCGGTTCCTGAATTCTCCCCGCTTTTCTTATTTTCCCTATTTTAGGTACTGATTGAAAAATGCCTTGCAGTGATGATTTGATCGGAATACCTTCCTATCATCTCCATTCAATTAGAAAAGCGCTCTGCTGATCTCAATCCAATTGGGCTTTCCCTATTGTTACTTGACAAGTTGGTGAAGTAAATTTATCTACTGACGAGTCCATTTTTAATAAGGGCGAGTAAAAGTATGGGCCAGGTATTTAAACTTGCACTCCCTGGACGACCTTCCAGGCAAACAGGAAGCTATAATCTACCAATCACTCTAGCCGAGGTTTTCCTGTTTCTTCCAATTGGAATAATGGCTGGCCAAGTTTATAAGAATTGTGACTTATTCTTCAGGCCATTTATTTTGAAATCGTTTTTGTCGGATACTGGTGATGACAATACTTTTCCGAAACTCTCTTGCACAGAGTGGCAAGTTAAGATTTCGAGAGGAGCTGGAATTCAGACTAGCTTGCGTTGCATTTCGCAAATTAGTCATCAAAATAAAGCTGTATGAAGGCTTCATACTCGAAACTCATATTAAATTAATTTAATTTAGTTTAGAACGGGAATTAGTTTTTGGAGGGGCCTGGCCTTCGTCTTTGATCACGAAAAGCGTTTGCCACCAACTACAATATTTGACCAGTGAATCAACAATGTCAAGACTATTTTTCTACATTCATGAATAAATTTAATTATATTACTTCGTTTCAAGAGGAATCATACCGCATAAAGAAAAAATATAAGAAATTTAATCAAAAAGGATTGTGAATAAATATATGTGTTAGGCCCACTCAAATAGAGTGGTAAACTGGACAAGTTAAAGGTTTAACACTATAGTTGATGCTGGTTTTCTAATGAAGTTTCATTTGATCATGTTGTAATAATTTTGTTGAGAATCCTAAATTTTGCTTCATTAGCATTTAGTTAAAAAAATTAACGAACAAAAAATTTTTGAAATAATAGATACAAAGCCTTCGTCATTTGAATTACTTTTTTTTTGGCTATTCCTTTGCCTATTTTGCAAGCGCCTTGAATATTTTGACGGATCAAAATTGAATCATTCTTTCCTAAGATTTTTTAGATTGCAGCTCTCATGAATATAGCCTTTGTCTAAAATTATCAAGCCCAGGTTTATATTCCAAGCAGATAACTAAAGATAATTTTTCGTATATAATAAATTTTATCAGGCATAAGCAATTATGTGTAATAAAAACGTTTTGATTAACTAATGGAGTAATTAATGCGCCGAGCAAATTTGCAGAAAAAAATAAATTATAATAAAATGATAAAGAACTTAATTTGACTCAACAACCCGAGGGACTTCGCATTAATCCATAAAGTCGACACAGGAGGAGTTTGTTAAGGGTGGAACAAAGTCCTTGAAAGATGATATTGCAATATGGGTTGACATCTCAAAGGTGGTTGATAAAACCTTTGGAGTAGTTAAATAATCCTAATTATTAAATCTAGGATGTGAAGGAGGAGGCTTAGTTCAATTTTTGACCAAAACCGGCTAATAGTGAATAACTTGAGTATAGTCCTCATCTCACATTTCCCACCGTTTTATTATTTATTGTCTTACCCAAAATCATCCATAGCCATCTAGTTCTGCCACCTCCCTCTTTGTTATTATCTAGCCTTCTCAGCTAAAAGCTAGCACTTCAATCTCGCCTTAAAAAATGATTTTATGTCGGATGAATAAACCACTTAATTTTGTTGATAATGAATATGGACTTGCAAAAGATTGAATGTAAAAGTCGAATAGCAAGTAAGTAGCTAATTATTTTAAGTATTTGCGTTATTAGCTTTCTTATTTAATCTATTAAAGTGATTAAAGGAGAGCCTGAAAAAATAGTACTAAGCTTCCATTTCGATGCTTTTAATAAATTAAATTCATAAAAGGCCCTTCCCTAGTTAAATTCGATTTACCCATTAAGTTTAAAAACAAGATATTGAACGGATAGAGAAGCCTAATAAATTTTGATGCAGACTTATCTGCGAACTCAGAACCAAGTCCAAGCCTTTACAAATATCAACTCCTTCAATTAAGTTTTATGATTTAATACACTGAAGTGTTTAATTAATGAATTCAAAGCCTATCTTTAATCAAATTATATTAGCTGGGATCAGAATGAGTATTGGGTAACAATTTATTTTAATTAATTTCATGAAGTAGTTAAGCTCTTATCGAGCTCAAAGGATGTTGGAGTCTCAATGGTCATCTCATTATTTGCAAGATTTGACATTATTCCTCCATAGTCTATTAAGTTAAAAATATTTTTCTTTCAAAAAATCATATATTTATAGAAGAGCTCTGCTTGAATTAGACGAGTGCTTATCCGAGGATCAAATTGGACCCACACTAATAAAATAACGGATTTTTTCAAACAAATTTGAGAAATTAAGAATATTTTTCACCACCTTCAAACCCAAAACTAAAAGATTGGTTTTGAATTTTGAGCTGGGTTTGAAGTAAATCAGCCGAACAAATGGCTAATGCATATTTTTAAATGCAACGCCATAATATAATCAACTCAAAATAAGTTATCATCACCTCTCAGTTGATTAAAGCCTAACTGATAGCCAATTTTAGCCGAAGCTCTGACTCCACCACTTCAATTGTGATTAATAAAGAATCCTGCATTCTTTCGGCCTCCTTAAAATTTTTCTGATGTCTTTGTTGGTTTCATAAAGACTGTAGCTCACTTCCTCCCAATCGATATCTTTCCTTTCAGCAATCAGTCGAGCGATGATCATTTGCTCCTCTGGCTGCCATTTTCTTTTGGACCTGCTAGATACAAGCGACAGACACTTTATCTTACACTGATAGTAATTCCTGCCAGGCATCAAACTAGCTATATGAACCCACTAATTATGCTAGAGCTAAGACACTCTTGATATTTGTCGGTTAGTCATGTAGTGTGAAACCAAATTTAGTAATAGAACGACGTCCTTCAAGTACCAATTATTTCTCAGCTTTTGTCGTTCGATGATTCTGATGAAAAAAATACCGTGAACAAATCTTAGTAAAAAGTTGTTTTAAAGAGTGTTGAGTTAAGGCGGGGGCGATTCCGTCTAATTATTTAGGAAAGACTATTTTTTCGGTATGAGCAAGAAATAGCTAGAATGAGGTGGCCTTTTCTCGAGTCTGTTCCTTAAGTTGATCTGAAATATTTGGAATTTATATGTATTTGAAGGTATCAAATTCCATAGATTAAAAAATTATATAGATAGATTAAAAGCCGCTGATTATTTCTATCATGCCAATATTATGCCAAGGAACAACCCCCTCCTTTCCTTTATAACAAATCCTCCCAATGTCACCCCCTAATATAATGTAACCCCCCTTTTTAGAACTACACCAAATTAAGTACTTCCTTCGACCATTGAATATAAGGAAATCATCTACTAATCGTGTGTTTCCTTTTTGAAATTAACAAGGGAAAGTCCTGATCATTTATTTGAAAATTTGGGACGTTTCAATTTTCGGAGTCAATAAAAATTGTAACAGCAAATTTAAACAAAAACACTTTAAAACTAGACTTTAATTCTCAATTATAGCCTTTTAGGCTTTTACAATCAACAGCCTCCGTTTAGGCTTTTTTGGGGCGTTACCTTTGAACCAGGATGAGAGAAGCATGCATCTCTGTGACCGGATGGCAGGTTGGTGTGCTCTGAAGGGTAGTTAGTATATAACAATGTAGGCGAAGAGTATATTGTATTAGGCTGATCCAATCTCTACTCAAATTTATTTATGACTAATCTGAGCCGACGGATTAAATTGGCAGAGACTCATGGAGTGAAGTTCATCATTATTCATACTCGTAATATGCATCTCTATCACCCTCTTCTATTCTGCACTCGCCTTTGAAGCTGTTCCAATTCGATCCTTGCCTGCTCCCTGCCTTTCCTTAAATCTTCGCATTTAGCCTTAGCGCGCTATCTATATCTGAGAAGTTCGTCCATTCCTCGCATTTTGTATTGCTACAATTAAGGATGTTCCTTGCTCTTCCGAGATAGTATGAGTTGAATGAGTTCATTTTTCTCAAGCTGCAGGCCGAGTCTCTGCTCATCCTCTATCACAGATAGCTACTTGTTTCTGCCTAGCTTTTCCAACAAGCTTATATTAAGCCTATTACCTTGCAGTTAAAATTATAGGCCGGAGTTTAAATTCATGAACTATTGAAGCTCATTGAAAATATCGTCAGAAATGTAGTTGTGGGTACAGACAATTCGACCCAGATTGTGCAGAGTCACCTTTTTTTGGATGAGACAACGGATTCCTTAATCGCCTATAGAACATTAGCTGATTTCAAGGCAGGCAAGCCTGTCTCTATGATGGTTCCATTGCACCAAAGAGCGGAATCCTTAGTCCTATATCTTGTTTTTGCTAATCTTTAGGCTTGTGATCGAACAGATGGGCAGTGCCTTGCCGAGATAGATTGCTCCTACTTTGGTAATCTAATTAAGAGATACGTCCAGCTATCTCAGTGACTTATTCGGCTTGTCGTTTTAAATTAAGCAGTTGCAGATCAGCCTGACGCCCTCGTCGCATATGATGTTAGACTTGACATTTAGCTCAACAAGCCCAGAGAAAGCGAGTCCCTTGGTCAGGTATGAAATTCCTTAATGGAGTAGCTAATTCGACTAGATATTGAAATAAACCAGGGCTGTTGATGAACTGAGGTACTTTTACAAAGAACTGCCAATTGCAGTCTTGATATAATTTTTGCTGACATTGATTCTGTTCAACCTGGTTGAGTGCTTGAAAATGTCTTATGCTCCGCTGGTCTTCAGCCGATTGTCGATAATGGACAAACTTCGCAAATGCATATTCCTTTAAAGGGAGCGGGAAATGAGAGCGGCTCCTTCTGAGTCCAAGTCATTATCCTCGAGGACCAGCTATTGCAAACTCTTGCTGTCTTTTAAGATTTCAGCCAGAACATTGGCTCCTTCCAAGCCTAATGAATTTTTGTGAATTGATCCTCTTAAAATACCCAGCTTTAAGACTTGAAGGAATTTATTAACTTTTAGTTAGTCGGCAATTATTTTCAGTCCTTTCCAATTTATTAGGTTTGAGGACAAGTCCAGTGACCGCACTCTGCACGTTCTTAAAATCTGTTTGATCGCAGGCATCCCATGCTAAGAAATCATGTTTCCCCCCAGGTTCAGTACACTAATCTCCTTTTATTAAATTAGGCTGCTTAAAACATTAATGGAATTTATAGCGAGCCTCAGGGATGAGAGGTTGAGTTGAGAGTGAGGCCTGCAGGAGTTGAGAAATTTGAACTTCTGTTTGAATTATTCTGCTTTGGATTGGTCCTCGGAGGATTAATTAATGTCGAGACATCTGGCATAGAATAGCCTGGCCTCGAATTAATTTTCGAAATATTTAATTAGCTCCTCGATCTTTAGGTCTACTTCACTCTCGGCTATCGTGCTGTTCCTCTAGAGTCTTTATTAACGCGTCTTATGAGCCCCATATTCAATGAAAGGGCGGTGCATAAGCTTAATTAAATATACACTGGAAAAGTTCATCATATTCATGCGAAGTCCTGGATGTCCTTTATCAGCCTAGTTTGCCTTAATGCTAGCTGGTCCATTTCCGAGTGACTCGAGTTCAAACCTACAATTTTGCCTACTGCCCAAACTGGGAGGTCGACAAGCCGATAGCAGTAAGTGAGGACGCCTCGGACGGGGGAGAAGGCAGTGAGCGAGTAGAAGGGGTTGGAGTTGAGGAGAGATCTAAATTATTACATTATAAATGAGAGTTAGAAAAATCTGCTGTTTTAAAAGGAGTTTGAACACTTAGTAAAAGGAGCCTTAGGAAAAGCCTTCCTTCATGGAGGTTAAGTTCGCTGATAACAGCAGGTAGTTCCAGCGCACCATCAACGCCCGCAGCTTGCTCAGCGCAGTCAGGATACTCACCCACAACAATCTTCTCATCTCCCACTCCAGGTTCCTCGGAAGTATAAACTCTCTTGATATAAAAATCAAAAGAAATAAACAACTAGATTGCCAAACTTTCAACAAGCCTCCTCAACAGCCGACACCCTTGTGGCATAACTCCGTCAAAACACGCAGAAAGCCCTGCGTGCTAAGTAAAGAAGCTCCCTGTGATTAGAAAGGAATTTAAAATGACTTTTCTATCACGAGGTGGTGCTGACTATAAAGAATATATGTACATGGAGATCATTCACGGCTCCCTTCCTCCCTCCAGTGAGGGCTGTCGCCACTCGTAAGCGGCTTGAGCCGTTTTTTATTTATTCATTTTTACGATGCCTTAAGCTCGTACACATGGATCTTGTTGTCTGTGTATCCAGCGAAGATATATTTCCCTGAGGCGTCCCAAGTCAGAGACACGCATTCGTAGTATTTGGTCACGTACTTGTCAGCCCTGTCCTTGTCGCTTGTGACTACTTTCTTTTCGATGGGTACGTTAACTTCAATGGCCTCAGCCTCATTGAGCTTCCAGACCTGCACTCCCAACTAAGTTCCGACTGCAATGATTTCTTTTACAGGGTTGAAGGCGAGTTGGTGAATGGGTGAGTTTGCTGTGAACTCAATCTAAGGAGTCTTGGTGTCGTTGACGTTCCACAGGTATACTTTCTTGTCCTTTCCTCCAGTAGCAATGTATTTTCCGAAAGAAGATACGGCAAGATGATTGATATTGAACTCGTGTGCCTTGAAGGAGTCCTTGATCCTCATGTCGGTTGAGGACCAGATCTTAAGTCTGCCATCCCAGCCAGTTGTGGCGAAATAGGAAGAGGAAGTGGTGGATTTGGAACCTTTACCCAAGAATCTAACGCAGGACACCCACTCCTTGTGGTTATCCAAAGGATCAGTCTGAGATCTCTCCTCTCCTTTAATATTCCAAACTCTGATGGTCTTATCAGCAGAGCTTGAAAGGATTCTGCTGTTGTCATGACTGAAAGAGACAGAGAGGACCTCCTTCTCGTGCCCTTTGAGGATGACGGAGGAGGCTGTGGAGATATTCCAAAGCCTGAGGGTCTTGTCCCAGGAGGAGGATACGAAATGGGTGTTTTCGGCAGAGAGGGCAATATCACTGACAAAATGAGAGTGCCCAGTAAATTGCTTCTTGGCTTTTCCCTCTACAGTCTAGTCCTTGAGGTCAAGCTCCCACACGATTAGGGTTTTGTCCCTGGAGCCGGAGATGAGGAGATTGGAAGATTAGTTGACTTTGGAGGGGTTGCCGGCTGCAAGAGTGGTTACCCAGCCGCTGTGTCCGTGGAGGACTGCCTTCTCCTCGAGTCTGTAGACCTTGTCGCCTTCATCAACTTGAGCCATTTTGATTTCAACAAATATCTGTTAGCGCTGGATATAACCACTCTTGACAGAGATCCTGAGGGGATTACGTTAAATGGATAAGTATTAGATAATATAGACAATTGATAGCGGCTCCTACGGGGTCGTCTACAAGGCTAGGCTAAAGGCCAACGGACTCCTTGTCGCCATCAAGATTTTCAAGGACCTCTCCACCACTGAATACGCCAACTCTATCAGGAGGGAGGTCCGCATGCTCAAAAAGCTTGAGTCAGAATTCGTTGTCAAACTGCTGGATGTTCAGGTTCTAAAGGGAAAGACTTGCCTGGTATTTGAGCATATGTCTGAAAATCTGCTAAGTTTGATGTAAGCTAACAAGGGGATGAACTAGCTGAAGGCGTTGGGCTTGCTTCGATTGATGCTCAAGGCTATTTAGTATGTCCACAGCCAGGGTTGCGTCCATAGAGATATCAAACCATAGAACATCTTAGTAGAAAAAAACACTCTCAAACTTTGCGATTTTGGTTTTTGTAGGTAAATTTAGTCAGACATGTCGGACTACGTAGCCACTCGGTGGTACCGTGCCCCTGAACTTTTGGTTGGTCAAAATTATGGCTACGGAATAGATGTCTGGGCACTCGGCTGCATATTTTACTAAATGGTCAAGGAATAGCCGCTCTTTCCAGGGAGCAGCGACATGGAACAACTTAAGCTAATCCAGGCAGTCCTCGGCCCTATCACGAAAAAACAAAGATTCTACTTACAGATTAAAAGGAATATGAATATTGTTTGCAGTGAGGGTTAGGGCCTTTAGACACGGTGCGGGTCGAGGTTAAGCGAGGCGAGCTTGAGGCTGTTGGGACGGATGCTGGACATGAACCCTGAGAGCAGAATAACAGCCAGGTAAGCCATATAGAGCGAGGCGTTCGACATGCTGAAGCCGAAAAGAAAGAAGAGCGTGAATATGAAATCTTAGAAACTAAAGACCAAGTCTAGAAGCGAATATAAGAGCATCAGACTGCCCCTGCTAAAGATCAACCCCATCATTATCAGCAGCAGGAACTCCAAGTTCAGCATGCTCTCATGATTTCAAATCTTCGTATTCTCTCCTTAGTCCTACCAGTAATTCTCCCGAACTCGCTCGCTCCTTAGGCTAAAACCTCAAGCAGCTTCTACATACCTACTACATCATCTGTAGCCCTCCATCCCTCACTTTCCTAACTTGTTACTCGTACAGCTAAGGGCCGCTCTTGCTTTAGAAAGGGAAATGCCCATTATAAAGGGAATAGGCCAGGATCCCAAAGGACCATATGTCTGCGGGCTTGCCGCGGTACCCCCTTTTGGAGAGAATTTCGGGGGCCATGTAGGGCAGCGTGCCTATGATGGTTTCCTTGTAAGAAGTCTACATGGGCATCACAGTCGTAGGTGGAAAATCCGAAATCAGTTAGCTTGACTTAGTTGCTGTTATTAATTATGATGTTTTATAGTTTGAGGTCGCGGTGGACGATATTGAGGCTGTGCATGTAGTCGACGGCCTGCATGACCTGGATCAAGATGAGAGTCTTGCCGATTCGAGTGAGTTTGTTATTCTTGAGGAAACGCGCCAAGTCAGAGGGGAAGTGCTCGAATACCAGGTGGATGCCAAAGCTGGTTTCGAAATGAGAGAGGAGTCTGACGATGTTCCTATGATAGAGCTTATTGAGTAGGGCCAGCTCTCTCTTAACAAATTTTCTTCTCTCAAAATCTAACAGTTTGAACTTGTAGTAGAGTTTAATCACCACTAATTTGTTCTCTTTGAGGTCCTTCGCTTAAAACACACACGCCTAGTTTCCTTAGTTCAGCACCTGCCTTCGCTCGTAGCGCAGTTAGTTCCTGAGGTGCACTCCTTAGAAGTTTATTTATTAACTCTTCCTGAACAAAGTCAAGTCGAGCTTCTGAGGCGTGGGGAGCTTAGGCAAGGATTTAAGATTCTGCTTGGAAAAGAGCTTAGGCCTAAGAGCGATAGGAGAAGACTACTATGAGATAATCTATTTATTGACAATAGTATTTTAGACTGTTGGCGAGCTCTAGACCTTAGGCTTGCTATTTCGGAGAACTGTCCGCAAATTGAACCTGGGCAGAGCTGGCTTCGGAGGAATCAGCTCAAGTGCCTTCTTGAAGAACTGCTATCTGTTCTTCCTCCTCTTCTTCTTCTTCCTCCTCTTTACCCTGTTGTCAAGGGAGTGCACCTCCTCCCTTCTTAGCCTGTTCTTCTTTTTGCTGCCGGCCCTTAAGTCCCTCACGACTGTGTTCTGCAGGCCCTCCATAGTCAATGGGTATAATGATTAAACTTCACTCATTGATAAGGACATTCTACCTCCAATATCCTTACACACACTCCCCCTCGAGGGTGAAGTACTTGCCCCTCCCGTTGATGTCGTCTTCCGAAAACCTGCCTTCGAATCTCTCCCCGTTCGACAGAGTCAGCTTCCCCCTCCCTTCCTTTATGTCATTTTTAAATTAGCCTTCGTACTTGACCCAGATATTGTTTACCAAGTTCATGTCACTGTAGTCAAATTACTGCTCGCACGCCTAAGGATTCTCGTTGAACAGCATCCCGAACCCGTCGAACATGTCTTCTTTCCATTACCCGTCATATGCGGGCTAGCCGTTGCAGTAGTACAGTATGCCCTTACCGTTCATCATGTCCTAATACCACTAACCACAGTAGAGGCCTCCGTCCTTATAATAGAATTTGCCCAGGCCATGCCGTTTGCCTTTAACTTTCCAGCCTTCGTAGCGAGCTCCATCGTTATATTCCTCGACGACATAGGAAGGCTTGCTGGTATTGCAAAATTAATTAAGAGAGGCGTTGGATCGATCTGTCTCAACTGGCATCGACATCTACTCCGAGTTTTTGTTGAAAATTTATGATTAGTGTACGTCTTAGTTCTAATCTATCTGGAATTGTTCATGCCTTGTTTCCGGGAAGTCCCTTGAGGCCGGAGTATCCCAGCTGTCTCCCTTGAAATTGATCAGCTTTTTGGCCGTTTTCAAGATCCTAGTTGTCTTGAAGGCCTTGTCCTCGGGGCAATGATTCTAAATGCCGAAGCTCTGCTGGAACTATGTCAAGACCTTCTTCCTGTTGTTAAGCTTGGAATGATGCTGGTTGAGCTGGTTGGTAATTTAATTGAAAACCTTACTCTCCTAAATGACCTAAGTTACTTAGGACCTGAACAGTTCGCTCTCTGTTTTGTTTTAGTTGTTGTAGAAGGAGGGCTAGTTCTACTCGACCACGATGTGATCATGCTTTTTCACTGTGCTCTCCTCAAAAGATTACTCTATTATTTAGAGTTGCCTCTTGGGGACACTCTCCTCTAAAGAGTTTGAGCAGGACTTGGTCTAATTGGTGACGGTGGCTTGCATTATGTTTTCGAATTTATTGGGAGGCCTTTTGGAGAGATCGATAAATTGGAGAGGCAGGTTTATTTACTTTTTCTCCACATTGAGAGATGAAATAGGGGAGTAGCTATCAGATTTTAATTCCAGGGAGCTGTGGGCAGAAAGTGATTTATTAAGCTGATGCAGACTCCTTTGCTATAACTACACGTTTAGCTGGAAGCTGTTTGGACTGGTCTAGAGTTTGGGCGCAGAAGACTGGCTCGAGAGTGGCTGGACTGCATGCACTTTCTAGATGCTGAGAGGCTTGTTTGTAATGAATTGTTGTTGCCGAATAGCATACACATGTTTTAATTATGAATTAAATTAATCGCGTTTTTAAGGCTGAATCTAATTTTCGTAGTTGCTAAACGTCAACGGCTCAAAGAAACTCTTCTCCGCAAAGTTAGTTCGAATAGCCTAGTTTTTTCTCTGTTAGATTATCATTGGCCGATGGATGTGGATAGGGATTTGAGGGGGCTGGTAGTAATTATTTAAATTTAGGGCAGGATGCTCTGGTTTAATTTGTAGGTGGCTCATTGGCAAAGGTTGACTGGGCTCATAAATATTTCTTTCGAATTTTTTCTCTTGTAAAATTGGTTGAGAAGGGAAGTAGAGATTTCTTTAGTTGGCTAAAATTTAAGAATGAGGCAACTTAGTATCGAATTTGTTAAAGGGAGGGGAGTAGAGTGGGGGGTTCGAATGGGGGTGGGAATAATAGTTGGATGGCTGGGAAAACAGCTTCTAAGGTTAAATTGCATTCCGAATGTGAAGAGGCTTGATCTAGAGTCGCTGCTCCAGATTCGTCTGTCTCATCTGTATGCGATCGTTCTCTGTCGGCCGGTAGTAGTGGACATTCTAGAGTTCCTGTGGCATTGGCTTTCGCATTAGCTAGTTGTGTGGAGCTGGATTATGAGTGACATGCGAGGTTCTTAATGGGATGTCCATTTGCTCGATTGCCACCCTTTTGCCTATTTATTTTTCTTTATGGACCTAAGACCTCAAGGGAGAAAGGGAAGGTTTGTCTTCCTTGTGGTTCCTGGATTTGCGGACAGTCTTGACATTGGATTTGAGTGGAGTCTGGCTGTTGGCGATGTAGTTCTTGAGAGGAATCTTGACTCCTGACTAGCCGTCTATTATTTAAATCATGGAGTTGCTCTCTGACTATTATTAGTACATTTTCTTGAACTAGGGGATTTCCTAGCTGGACCTATAATTGGAGTTGATAGACCCTGATAGCCTTTAGGCTGATCGCGTCAACTCGCGCTACAACCCTTCGAATGACGGTCTCTCGAGGTGGCTCTTCGTTAGGCAATTCCTTATGAATTTCGTCCATTCCTGGCTGTACTTCGTCCCTACTTTATTGATTAAAGAATTAAGGACGTCATCGCGCAAACACCCGTGAGGGAAATCATAGCAGTCCTGAGGATTCTAAAGGAGGCTGGACTTCAACATAATCATTCCTAGTATGAATACATCAGACTTTGATATGCCGGCTAGTCCGACTATCTCAGCCTTGAGGCCCTATGGAGAGAACATAATGCAAGGATGATTAGTTCTAGCGATAAAGCCAGGGTCAGCAACTTTAATTTTCCCCTAGCTGTCCACGTAGATAGTCTCAGTAGATAGATTTCCGTGGCTGATTCCTTTCGAAAAGAGAAAATTCAGGCAGCTTACTATGCTGAACGCCACTGAAAAAAGTTACTTCTCGTGGAAAAACTCCTTTATTTTGGATCTCGCCATTATCTCGTCCTCGAGAGAGTGACTGGCATAGTCGTAGATTAGGGAGAGCTTGTGGAATTAAGAGCAAAATGACTTTTCTGAGGTCTCGATTACTTGCAGTAGATTAAGGAAGTACTAATGCCTGACATAGGTCTTGATCCTGGCCTTGGAGGCTTGTTCAACAAGACTCTGAGGAGATGTGAAGACCATCTGACTCATGTAGTAAAGCTGTCCCGAGACGGTGTCCTTGACGACCGATAGTCCAGTCAGAGGGTCCTTCGACTTCATCGTGTATCTCTATAGAGAAATCGTTGGAGATGTGCCCATTTAAATTTTCAGTTAATTAATTGATTTGAAGATATCAAAGATAAACCGCCTCGCGTCTCACATAAAGCTTGTCCGCCCCTGTCCAGTCCGCCTCTCCTCCCAGTCCCGCCCCTTGTCGCACCTACTTTAGTTTGAGAGTTAGTTTCGGCCCAATCTATTGAAGGGCCACTGATTTACCATCGTCGTCGAAAATGTAGCGATGGTGTCTTAGAAATATGAAATCTCTTTGATTGTGAAAAGTTACAACTCTCCTCCCTTTGAATTCGGGGCTCTGGTTGAACATGCTCGCCAGAAGTCTTCCAGTCTGTCTACCAACCTTAGAATTGAAGTTTTTAAGGATGAGCTCAGGGATATGATCAGTCCAGGTGGCGTGATGGTCGATGTCCTTATTAAGGGTCAATGAAGAGGTCTTGAATCTGAATGTAGGCCCATTAGGGAGTAAAATAACAAGCAGCTAATGCAGAGCAGTTTTATGCTCCCTGGCAACTATAAGATGAGTGAATTATTTTTATTTCGAGACTGAAATGATTTATGGCAAGGAGTAGGTACCTCTGGGATAGTAGTGAGTATTGGGTATCAGCTATCTGAATTCCCTCAGGAAATCATAGAGTTGGTTGCTCGGTTTGGGCGTGCTGGTCAGGAGGATGTTAGGAATCTTAGAACCTTGTATGAAGGGCTCGAAGGGGTCCAGGATTGCCTCCTGCAGGACCTACTCCTCCTCCTACAGCACGAAATTCTAGTCGAATAGTCTCTTGTCCTATACAGTAATCGGAACTTGCTTTTATTACTCTCCCCTTTCCACACGTTTTTTGCGCACTGCTCGCTCTTTTCGCTTTATGGACTTTAGCAAATCCTTGCGCTTGAAAGTCTGTAAGCTTCGCACCTGGCTGTTCTTGATGGAGGAAGGCGCCTTCATGCTGTTTAAAGTCTACCTATTGGCAGCCATTCTGGGCTTGCGTACTTTCTTTTGCTTGAGGTTGTTGATTTTTTATTTGTTTTTCATTTTGATAAATCAGAGGGAGAATGGGTAAATTTCTTGGGTTTACAGCATGCTTTTTGACATTAGCAGCTGTGGTGGCCATCCTGTACACTTCCATAACTCTGTTATTGGGTCAAAACCGCTCTGTGTATGAGTTTAAATTCAACAAATTTTTTTCGAAGAAGGAGGCCAACTCGATAGATGTGAGTGCCGTTTGCAGGAGCTGCTCTAAATAATCTAATAGGTTTATCTACCTAAGCTTGAGGTGCCTAAACGGGAAACAGTTTAGCTTGACTGTATCAAGTTAGTTATAAAGAGAGGAAATTGACTAGCCGGGGCAGGACTGTTAGTTTGCAAAGAAATATTTCTACTTTAAAATTATTGAAGACCCTCTCATCCTCTCGTTATAGCAAAACAACTAAAAGTATCTCTCCATCGATTTCTCTGCAGGAAGGTACCTGAGCAACCTGACTGACTTGCTTTTCTCAATGAAAAGTTAGTTCTTTGCGACGATCAGATAGTCGGATGAGCCTTTTTAGGGAGGCCAGGATTTCATTTATCTCAAACTGCCGGACTTGATCTTGACAGTTAGAGTATATTCGGGATGTCCGTGCAGATTCCAGAAAAAGTCTAAATAATAAATGAGCTTTGTGAGTTATTGTCAAAACCAAGTCCAGCTTCTCTTCAGCTTTTAAGAATCAACCCAATAAACAAAACTGAGCAGAGAACGCCTTAAAGAGCGAGCTTAATTCTATGGTCTTCATATGCACCTTTCGGACTACACCAACTTCTAATAATTGATGAGCTAGTATCATTCACAAAAAAGTTTTAATTCGAGTTTGTTGTGGCTCTCTTCTGACATACTTTAAGATTATAGCTTGGAAATTGACCTTAATGACTTTAGCATCACCGACATATACGATTTCTTCACATAGCACAAAGCCATAATCGAATACCCCTCCTGCATACCTGTCAATTAGTAGTCGGGTCTGTACCTCAAGTTCGCCAGGAAGGGCCTCTTCCTGAGCAGCAAAATGGTCCTGGGCAGACTCTAATAACTGCGAGAGGACCCTGAGGCAGCCTAAAAATATTATGTCACCTCCAAGAACTTGAAAGGACATAAATGCCACTATATCAATTTTTTGGACCACCTCTCGAACTAGTACTTCAACATGAACATAATCAAGCTGAAGGAGCAGCTCAACTTCATCGGAGTACGCTTCTCTGATAACAAGCTGCTAAGAAGCTTAAAAAAACGATACTCCCCTGCAGACCCAGAACTCAGCAACTTCAATTTCAAGAGGTCGATTCCGATAGATTCGATATATAATTATTCGTATAAGCATAACGAATTGAACACGCATTTCTAAAATTTCTGCCGACAAATTAGCTACCTCAAGCAGGAAAATCCGAGTCTGATAATCAGTTCTGAACTAAACCATTACTCTTTCCCGAAGCTGGCTCCCTTCCGAAGGGTCAGGCTCACCAGATAATTGTGGAGTGAAGTCTACTAAGAGATGAGACTGATTTTGATCGAAAACTCCTTAAATTATTTTTGGGGTTTGACATTGTAGATGTCGAAGGAAAGGGACATCTAGGCCTGTCTGCTCTTCCCTCACTGCTTAAAAATGAGTCATTTGAAGACTGCCAAAATCGATTGGTTGACTTTCTATAAAGATATTCTGAAGCACTCTATGCTAGTTGCGCCTTTCTTCTAAATTTTATCAGGCTAACTGAGGACGTACTTGCTAGTTTTCAGATTGTTTGATTGCAAGTCAGGATTCTAGCTAATCAGGACTGAAAATATCTGTGTCCTTATTAATTAGGGAAAGATTGTAGTCACTGGCAAAATGGGCATCTAGTATGA
The DNA here is from genome assembly GCA_003687565.2 of Craspedacusta sowerbii. NCBI lineage: Eukaryota > Metazoa > Cnidaria > Hydrozoa > Limnomedusae > Olindiidae > Craspedacusta > Craspedacusta sowerbii. The sequence continues at coordinate 16,544 of QQSS02066653.1, forward strand.
CATGTACATTGTCTTCAAAAATTAAAATTAGCACTTCTTTGCTGAGGGAGTGATAGCGGATAATTAAGGAAGCCTCATAGGCGTGAAGGCAGGAGCTCAGTCCTTCGTGAGCCGAGTAAAGGAGTAAAACCACTACGAGGTGAGCATAAAATTTTCAGTGGAGAGCGGGAGTGTGTAGCAGCCTAGAGTGAACAAGTTAAAGATAGTGATATGGGATAACGTATACTAGAGAAGCGGGGACTTCCTGATCGTGAGAGGCCTGCACTACACTCTCAACCTGTTCGAATCCAGTAATTGACTATTATTATATTAAATGAGCAAGAAGAAACCCAAGAAGGAGGAGGAGGTCGAGGATGAGTTCACCAAGCTCACTGGCGCAGAACTCATCGCCAACCTCAAGTTGCGCAAGGACAAGGTCAACGACCTGCGGATCAAGCGCAACTATATCCAGCAGGACCGGGACAAGGTGGAACAGTTTTACCAAAACACAATAAAATAAATCGAGGAAATCAACACGCAGATCATCAACAAGGAGTCCTAGATGGAGTAGCTGTAGTCCGCCCATAGAGTTGACGTTAAGGTTTACCTTCAACGAGTGAAACATCTCTAGTATGAGCTTGAGCGGGCCGACATCGAGATCGAAAAGGACGGCAACGAGGCTAAGGCTCTCGAGAAGGCCTACTTCGAAAAGTGGACCAACAAGATGCGCATGGACAAGAAGGCTCTCAAGTAGAAGTATAACGTCAACGAACGCGAGTACATCAACCTCTCTGCAGAGCTTGTCAGGGGAGAGATGATGACCGAACAGATGAACCATACTCAAAACGAGAAGACTCTAGCCGAGCTCGAGCAGAAGTACAAACAGAGGCACGAGAAGCTTATTGAAGATCTCTAGCTTAAGCTTAAGGTTGAGCAGCACGAGCTCTAGGAGAGAAAGAACCTGCACATCAATTAGCTAGTAAAGAACCATGAGGTGGCCTTCGCTAATTTGAAGAGCTATTACAACGACATCACAAGCGACAACCTCAAGCTCATCAAGGAGCACAAGGCTGAGATCTAGATGCTGAAAGAGCAGGCCTCAAGGAATAAAAAGCTAATCGAGGAGATGAAGAATTCCAACAAGAAAGAGAAAGAGCCCCTGTAAAAGCAAAAAAAGAAAAAGGCCGAGAAAATAGTAAAACTCAAGTACTTTGACAAAGAAAAGAACTCGCTCTACAACTACTAGAGCAAGCTGAGGGTGCTCAATTAGAAGAAACTCAAGCTGCAAAAGGACAGCAAAACTCTTGACTAGTAGATCGAGAAGCTGGAAAAAACCATGGATCAGTTCATTCCTAAGGGCCTTTAGTAGCAACTCAACACCTCCAAATTCAATAGGATGATCTCCTAAGTTAAAAAACACGGTTAACTCAAAAACAACATCCTCAAGCAGAGGCTCAGAAGTCTCACCGAAAAGATCGAGAATAAGGTCGAACATATTAAAGACACCATTCAGCACACTCCCATCGACCCCAACCTAGTCAACGAAATCACCAACAGAGTGCAACGAGCCATCGAGGAAAAGAATTTCCTTATCAAAAGCACTCAGTATTCCATCCACCATGCAACCAAAGCTTACAATGACGCTATCCGTGTCTATGAAACAAAGCTGGTCGAATTCGGGATTCCGGAAGAGTAGCTAGGTTTCCAACCGCTGGAGACTGTAACTTCGACGATGCCTGCAGGATTGGTTAGTTCTTGAATCATAGAATGCAAATGTTTAAGTAATTCAATGAGATTTCCTGCAAGACCATACCAACGGATACACCTTCCGAAAGCCCTGCACAATGTCTTAATGCGACTTAGCGCCGGTGAGCACAATTTTTCCAGAGACGAAGATGATGAGGACGACCTTGGGGTTCTCTTCGCGCAGGATGAGTCCAGGGAAGATCTCTGACTAGTACTGTATGTTTTTCTTCTATCGCTTGAAGGTGCTCTCGAACTTCTAAAGGTTTATAGCGAACTTGACGTCGCTTGTCCCTACCATGTTCTCGATCTTAAACTCGCTCAGCCTCACCTTGAACCCCAGCTTCTCTATTATTCTTCCTGTCTTTCGCGCAGCCAACCACGAATCTTATTAAGTTCGCGTCCCTGTTACTACCATCTTCCCCGACGCGAAAATCAAAGTGGTCGAGGCGGGCTCTCTTAGCCTCATGATGACTGCTCTGAATCTCTGGGGGTTGTATTCTGCATTTTTGGTGGAGGTGGCTATTTCGGTGAGGGAGAGTTTGGTGTTAAGATTGACAGTGGCGACGATATTGTGGAGGACGGGGAAATGGTCTGCAGGTATGGCTATTTTGTTGTCAATATCCATAAATTAATCTAATATTCTAGAATGGGCTCAGAAGCAATTCAGCCGATGAAGAAGCTGATTCCCCTCAGCTAGCTCCAGGGGGTTTGGTACTAAATCGCTTTGATTTAGTACTTCTTGGAAAAGGGGCTACAGGATGCTCAGGAGCTCTTCAAGTTTAAACCCGACAACTCTCTCGACTTGACCTTCAAGGGCAGGAAGGCAGAAAACAAGAAACTTGTGTAAGCCAGCATCAGCGGCAAGTACATTAATTAATATAATACTTTGTTATAGTAGAGCTTCTCGTTTTTCCTGCCGAGTTTCCACCGATATACAATAAAATACACGGGAGAACACATCGTGTACAGCAATAAGAGCAAGTCAATGCTGTGGATCTTTAGTCGCAAGCCCACAATGCCCTAAGACTAGTATAACAGGATTTGCAATTAGCTCAAATCGGAAGGCTATCCAGTCGAAAACCTGAGGAAAGTTTTACAATAGAAACCACTATTTGATTGAAAGTCATCATCTAATTTTCTTTGATCCTTACAGAACCAGGCTTAGCTTCTTGTACAACTGCTTCGTCTTTGTTGGCACTTAGCCGTTGTAAAATTCTCGCAGGTTCAGCTCCTTGTCAGGCACTCGCGGTGAAATCCTCCTTGCACTGCTTGCTCTTGGCTGTTTGCTTTATCTGCTTTTAACTAATTATTTAGCTTTTTTAACTGGCTAATTATTCTAGCAATTCAATTAGAGGTTGTTAGTGACAAGTCTGCATTCTCTGGCGGACGTTGCAGCGTTCTTTTTGACACAGTTTTCAATGGAAATCAAATATTTCCGGTCCTTGTCCAGCTTTTAGCGGTTGGGAACCGGTCTGGGGATAATTTCCTTAAGAATCCTATCGCTGGAACGTCGTTACTATTTCTTAAAGTTCAATAAATTGGAGGCTTCATTGATAGGCTTGCTTGATTATTTGTTAATAATTTTTTTCTGTTTGTTTTTTTCGACATCTTTTACGATTTACTGATAATTCGTGCCTATCGAATTCCAGGGGCTGATCAGACTGGTGCAGGGCTTGAGAGGAGGTGAGGAGAGCATGAGGAGAGCCTGAGTGCAGGAGTCATTGGTTAAGGATCCCTACGTCTACTAACGGATCATTATAATTGATTTGGGAGGGAGGAGGGGAGTGCACCTTTCGATAATGAGTAATGTATTACTTATTTGTGCATTTATAATATATAAAACATAAATGTAAAGACTCAAGGCAATCGCAGATTCTTTCCAGCTGGAAAAGCTCACCTTGATTGTTGAGAATTAGTGCCTATTCGTCTCTATGAACTCCCAGAAGGACCTCAATTCCCTCTCCTCCAAAATGCTCGAAGAACTTACTTCCGTCATCAGAAAGTTCGACTCCCAGGACGACATCAAGGTCATAGTCATCACGAGTGCTCTCCCTAAATTTTTCTGTGCTGGGGCAAATATCAAGTAGTTTTTATTGAAAAACTATGATAGATATTTAATCTTTGATAAGTTTAAGCTCATCACTTAAGTACTCCATCTTAGTAAGAAGCCCATTATCACTGCAGTTAGAGGCAAGGCCTTGGGAGGAGGCTTCGAGCTTGCCCTATTCGGTGATATCATCTTGGCCTCAGAAAGCAGTTAATTCGCCTTGCCAGAACTAAACTTAGGACTGATTCCCGGACTGGGAGGGACTCAACGATTAACCAAGCTGATCGGGAGGAGCAAGGCAAGCTTAAAGATTTTTACAGGTTCGTCCATTAAAGGAAAATAAGCATTTTAATTGGGAATAGTTTCTACACTGATTTCATAGGAGAACTTCGATTAGTAGGTGAAGAGAATCGCATTTAATATCGCATAGAAGTCTATGTCCTCGCTCATAACAGCCAAGGCTTCGATCAAGATGGCTGAAGAGGTCGGCACGGGAGTAGGGCTCACATTTGAGCGGGCAGTGTTCTGGCCGCTATTTTCGACGAAGGGAGCTTAGTAGGGCATTTCAGCATTCAAATAGAAGAAGAAAGGTAACTTTAAAGGAATTTGAATAAGATAATTTATTAATCAACCGAACAAAAAAGATTTTCTTGATGAGAATCTGCGCGAAGTTGTATAGTTGATATTCTGCTTTTAGGAAGAGTGCTGCCTGCCTTTCCTCAGCTGCGTGGCCGGGAACGCATAGATGCTCTGCGAGCTGAGTCTAGACTTGCTTTTCAAAATGGAACATGTCATGGCGTAAGGGTTGTCAGTAATCAGGCCGTAGTGATATTGCAAAGGCGGGGGGGCCTGCCAACTAGTTTAGATGTCTGCCGATTTTCCTGTCAAGCGTTAGCTTTTTATATTATTTTCCATAAATATAATGCTTTAAATTTATTATCATAACTCACAGTCAGCTGCAGTCGTACTCCTCCTCAAATTACCAAGCTTAAAATTTATTTTTAGAAAGTTCGTCCACCAAAATCGTAACGAAGTTGTGCTATGGCTATTAGGGGCGGTCGGGCTTGGGCCTGACCTGCTTTACCTCCTCCTAAATGTGTTTCGATTTCTTCCTTAGATACTAAAATTTTTTTATTGGTATTTGTTTTTCTATTGATTAGGACACATATTTTTGTTTTAGAGAGGCCATTATTGACTACCTAGTCTACCGCTATCCGTTCACCCCGTTCTGGATCCCCGCAAACGGATGTGCCGAAATCGATCCCTTCCGCTCCGTCAGCTCGTTCGTCAAATTTTTTATTTTGGGCAAACTTGGCTTGGTCTTGATGCTGGGCAGAAGGATGTTACTAAAGTAAATGTTGGGAACAACGGGCTCTCGGCAGGAACTATTTTTTGTAATAAAATTGGTTATCCTCTCGTGCTCGTCCTTTAAGCGATTTAATTTTTAGGGAGCCAGCTTGCGATAGAACTTGCCCTTAATATCGACAGGCTCCAAAAGAAATTTAGGCTATTTATGAGCCCTGACCAGGAAGGTCCCGTATTTGATCTGGCCCTAGTCGACAACCAGCTCCGTCCTCTTCTACATCGATTACAACTTTTTTTAATTTATTTACATGCTTTACCTCTCACAGTCCAAAGCGAGCCAGATGCTTCCATCGAATCTAGTTTTCCAATTAATTCATCTAATCATTCTTACTCCCAAAGGCTTTTCCCTGGGAATTATTTAACTGCTAATTTGGTTCGTTCATTAATCTGCAGACCAAGCCTCTAGGCTCTCTCCAGTCTCTCTTGCCTTGAAAGTCCGATGCAGGGCCCCAGCTCCTTATTGTAGTCAAAGTCAGAGAGGAGCTTGAGGAGTTGTGGAGTGATAGAGGTGAGCTGGGTGGAGTCCTGTTAACGAGTCTTGAGGGGAGAGCGAGGAGGACGGCTGTTTTTCTTGGGCATATATAAGTAATAAGCAAGAAAGCTAACAGTTCGAGCAATTATAATCAATGAACAAAAAAATTATTTAGAGAATAGTTCAATCTACCCTTTAATATGACTACAATGATATCCTGGCCTTCTCCGCTCCTCCGCCTCCCACTTCCTACCTCTGGCTCAAAAACTACCAGCCTGCACAATCAAGGGCCAAAGCTGCAGAATCTCGATTCAAGCAATCTTTCCTCGACTACTAACCTCCAATGCCTCCTCCTAAAAAGAAAGACTAGAATCGGCTGGAGTTTAGGTTCAAGCCACTGACCGACAAGGAGAGAGTCTAGCGGGCCATCACCATTAATAAGCTGCTAGATCTTAATAGACCCACTCATAATTATTAGCTTTAGCCATTAAGGACAATCTCTAAATAAAAATGGATAGACAAAAAAGGTTTCAGGTCTCGAGTTAGTTCCAAAGACACCCTGCAAGTCCCTCTCCATGATCCATACCAAGGCGGCTTCGAATAGACTGGATCGACCATAAAAGTTCGCAACAAGGCAAAAGAAATAAGCAAACTATAGTTTGTGCCTTACGTGATCCCTGACGGATTGGGGAAAAGGACATGCATCAGCCTAAGCAGCTAATAAACACGACAAAAGCTTAAATAGGAGCGCCAAATATAGCCGATTAAGTACTACAAGCATCATCTGAGAGCAGAAATTGCAAAGGGCAGGCTCTAGCCCATCCCTCATAGTCAGAATTATTATTAACACTAATTGAAGCAGCTTAATCAGAGCAAATCCAAGCATAAACTCTACTTAAAGTCGGCCTTGCACTATGGAGTCCAGATGGACAGGATCAAAAAAAGATCACTGCTGCAGCTGACGAGCCAGGTGTCAACAATGAACAAGAGCAAGTCTGGGGCAGACCAGTCCTAACTGAAGGAGACGATAAACGCGTACTTCCAATGCCCCTTGTGAAGTACTTGAATGCTGAGTTCAATTATATATTGTTGATATGACTTCGCAGGAGATCAAAATGAGAGATCCAGTCTGTACATGTCTAATTAGTTATCACCATAAGCAGTATCAGGCCTGGCTAAGACGGCTTCAACATCTACGCCAAAATTGTCAGCCTAGAAATTTAGGATTTCCCCACCGGATCTGGAAAAGTTATCAAGAAGGCGAGGTGCAAATTGGCGGACTAGACAGGGTCAGTCAACGCGTCCTTCATCGGCAAGGAGATCGACCTGCTGAAGGGCGAGGGGGTGATCGCAGTGCGGAACGGCATATCTGCGGTTATCAATGAGCACATAGAAGTGAGGATAGATATGTTCGGAAAAGTCACTTAATAATCTAAAAAAATAGAGGCCAAACTCGAGCCCAATATCTCTGCCAAGACTTATGAGCTAAATAGAGGCGATCGCGAACGCCGCCGCACTGACAGGGATGACGGTGAGCGTCGGGAGCGGAGAGAGCCCCGCAGGGATCGCGATGAGCGGGACGAGCGCACAGACCGGAGGAGAGGCGAGCGGAATTAGGAACGCAGGTAGAGAAGACGAGATTGAGCAGCTCATTATTAATAATATTATATGGAGAATCTAGCTACATCCCTTAAGTTCGCCTGGTTCTTCTGTTACTACTTCTACCTTTCCATACCCGTCATGATGTACTTTCACAAACTAAAGGGCACCTACCAACGCGCCCACTTCGCCTGGAGTGCCTTCCTCAGCTCTGCTCTCAATATCAAGTTCCACAGGATTCAGGGTTCCAAACAAATCGCTCATGGGGATATCATCCATTTCTTTAACCACACCTGCCTGCTAGATCTGTTTGTAGATGACGTAATATCGAATGGGGCTTGCAACTTCTTGGCTAGGTGGATGGTGGGAATAGCCTTTCCGCCGATAGTGTTGGTGAGGGAAACAGTGTGGCTGTTCAGGAGAGGGGCGGGCATAAATTAAGCTTTCTTTAAATGGCTTGATTAAAAGCGAAGGCTCAGTTACAGGCAGGAACTCCTGATTTATCCTTAATCTCATAGGATGTATGATAGAAAGAGGGCGATGAAATTGAAGACTGGAATGATCAAGTACGCCTACAGCCGCCTCAAACCTATCCAGCATGTCATCGTCCATGGCAAGCAGCTAGCCATGGACGAACGCACTCTCTTCATCAACACGAAGTTCTCTGCTAACCAGAGGGACTGACATTACATACTATGCGAGTTAAATTATCTATCCCAACGAAAGGACTTACGAGGAATTCGAAATGTAAGTGAAGAGGCAATTTAAATAGACCTTCGATCTAAGCTTCAAGCTAGATCAACAGTTCAGGGCTGGTCACAAAGTCGCTTAACAGGTTGACCTCTACAACTAAGAAATCTAGAAAAAGGGTAAAGTAGGTTGGTTTCTAGATTAAGAAAAAACAAAGTTATGAATCAAATTCACTTTCCTTTCATAGGAGTACCAGCCACCAGCCACCAGCCACCACCAGCCACGAGACTCCTTCCGCAGTCAATCTTTAAGGAACAAGTTCCTAGCTGAATATCTCGTCATTTGATCTCCTAGTCGAGTGTTGTCGAAGGGTGGAACACTGGCCATGCTAGATCGCAAGAACTTATATTTTTTATTAGTTTTTGATTGACTTTCAAGAGACTTTTTTGGACTTGAACTTTAAAGTCCTTTTGATAGACACCTAGCTAATTACCTCAAGGTTTTCGCCACCCTTATGCTCTTATTCGGGAAGCTTATTCTTCTCCAAAAGAAATACTTTGTAATTGAGGTACTTGATGGTCTACCGAAGCTATTCGACCTTGGTTATTAGGTGTAGGATGAAACAAATAGCATATGAGAATTAGTGAGTAACCAAGAGGGTGGATTGCTTCAATTTTATGGAAGCTAAATGAGCTAGAGCTTGAATTAGACCTATCTTATTAGTTAATTTTTCAGTTTAAACGATTAGTCCAGTTCTTGCAAGCTTGCTCTCCGACTACTCGATAATTCGAGTTTGAATTCGAGCATCTAGATTCTTTCTTACTGCTCACAGTTAAATTTGATTGCCGCCCAACGAAGATTTAATAATTAGCTCGTCTTACAAGCTTACTAGCAGTTTAAAGTGGCAGTGTTGATTCAATTGGCGCTTCATTTTTCTTTCCTGCTCCACATAGATAATTTGTTGAATTTTATCATGGGCAAACAACCAGCGACTGGTCAAAAAAAGACCAAATAAAGCATCGCCAAAGCAGCCGCTCAATCCAAAAAGGGCAAGAAGAAGTGGTCAAAGGGAAAGGTCACCGATAAAGTCAACCATTAAGTCTTCCTTACTGAAGAGTCTTTCAAGGATATTATGAACGGCATTGGAAGAATCGGTAAACTGGTTTCGGTCTCAGGCGTCGTAGAAAAGTTCAAGGTGAACGGGTCCCTCGCCAGAGCTTTGTTGAAAAGAGCGCATGCCGACGGCATTCTTAAACGATCATAGATCCACAGCAAACAAGCTTTGTACTCAGGAGTAGTAGTGGCTAAACAAGAGAACGAAAAGGGATAGACGGCAGCTCCAACAAAGAAGGATAAAAAGAAGAAGGAGAAATGATTGAAATCGTTATGTTGATTCTGTAGTTTAATATCGACCTACTGGACACTGGCCTGCTGCGAACTGGTGAAGTGGTTGTCCGTGCCTGCCGATTCGCATAATTTATGGAGAGATGGGAATGAAAGGATGGAAGAGGGAGGGGCGTGGAGCGGGAGTCGATAATAAATAATATTTTGTTGAAAATTTTGATATAAAAGCTGAACAAATATCATTTTATAAAATGGTTTACGGATACGGATATTACGGATACCCCTACGGAGGCTACAGCGGATACGGAGGATACTACGGCACCGGCTACGGCAGCACCTGGGGCAACGGCTACGGCTGGGGCAACGGATGGAACTCCCCCTCCTACTGGGGCGGCTACGGCAACTGGGGCAACTGGGGCTACGGCAACGGCTGGGGCTATGGCTACAACGGCCTCGCCACCTCCAGATTGGCCGAGTCGAACCTCAGGCACTCCCTCAGGAGACTCGCCTATGACAACGAGGTCGACTGGATCCTCAGGAGATATTGATTTGTCAATTTATTTCATAAATCAAGAATTTCAAGGATACGACTGCCAAATAAATAAATCGATAATCTTGATTGTTTTTTATGAGGTCACCGAAGGCGAGGCTCGCCGACTCCGCCCTCCTCGCCCTCCTCACCAAAAACTTCCCTCTAAAGGACTACTCCGCCAGTCTCATCCACGGCTTTCCCAACATGCTAAAGTCCAGATTCAGGTGTGACTAGCAACTCGTCCACGGCAACAACTGCTACATCATTGGCCATACTCCCCACACTTTCGAGAATCTAAGCTATATCACAAACGCGATCAAATATCTAAGACCATCGAAGTTCATGCTGGGAGACTTCAACAACTAATTGCTGTCGAGCAGACACTACCCTAACTGCAAGACTGAGCTGGCTCGGAAGTTCGTGAGTATGTAGTCCCAGACAAAGATGGTGCATCCCTAGTCAATCGTCTATAAAATTCACTAAGACGGGTCAAGAGAGCTATTATTCCTGAACACAATTGGCTATATGTCAACACAGATCTAAGACTCCAGCGTAGAAGCTTTGAAGCCTCCAAACTAATAGCTGGTCCTGAGCGCCTTGAAAAGCGGACTCGACTTGTTCAAGGTTCATGAGGATGTAATGAGGCTGCTTAATCTCTAATCTACTGAGCTATTCGCAGAGGAGAATTGGTTTTCTGAGTTGTATTAATTTTCAGCCAAAAGACTGTTCTCACATAATTTATTTGCCCCTCAGGCCTACGTCTTTGCAGACGCGCTTCGCAAAAGCAGCAAGAGCCGGAAGCCCCTCCTAATCTTGCAGGAGGACCTTCTCTAGAGAGTAGTCGAGATCCTAGAGAAGGACCTTGAACGTCCGCCGCCAGGAAGCAGCAGCATCAGGGAGGAGAGTCTGGCGAGGGACATTGCGATATGCAGTTTGGTTTTCAGATTCGACACCTCTAAATAAAGCAATAGAGCCTGGATCAAGAAACTCACTGATCCAGTCAAAGTTAGTGACTGGGCTAGGGAGCTCTAGTAGGAGGCCAAGGATAATCTCTACACCAAGCCAGACCCGCCGCCTCATTATACCAAACTGCTCGGCACCGACTAGACCATCTCCAATCTCATCCACCGCTTCAGGAAGTTGTAGCAATACCGCGTGGAGACGTGCAGAGAGGCCTACGAGGACGAGCTGAGGATGATGCAGACGGTGAACTCGGCAGTCGAGGGCTTGAAAGAGAGGGGGCGGTAACTATAAATCGCTCAGATATTTCAATACCTCTAAGGAAAATACACTCTCCGAAACATCAGGATTTTTGCCCGGGAAGTCATTGGATTTGCCGCTCAAAACAATATCCAACTCAACCTCCCCGCACATCTCCGTCAGGCATTCTCCCTCATTGCCCCACACTCCGCCCATGATGACTTGCCGTTGTAGCCGCTGGAGTCGGATAATATCGAGGAGTTAAGTTCGCTGGGGTACTAACAGCTAGGGTGGTTCGACGAGACAGGGAAGAGCGGGTAGGGCCTCCCTGAAGAATTGAAGAAAAAATGATTGTATCATTGATCACATTTTAACTTTTTAAAAAAGATCGTAGGCAATCTATTCATAAGGGTGGTTCTTGCGAAGGCTCTCAAGCACTCCTTTTAGATATTCTTCCTGCACCTAAACCTGTAGTTGGTCTTACTCCACTTATTCCAGCACTCCGCTCTCTCCTAAGAATGGTTTTGAACTTTAGTTGCCCTTGAAACTGCCTGTGCCTCTGACGATGAAGGCGCAGTGAGTGTAGTTGCCGATCCTGCCGGCACCTGCGTCACACAAGGCGTCTCTCAAGACCTTGGTGTGAGAGACAGGGACATTAACAAAAAGCTTAAATATTTTGGACATATATATAGATTAAACAATCAATCGTATAATGAGAAGGAGAAACGAGTGGGATGATTTTTATTATTCCAAGCCCCATCAGAATGCTTATCCGCACCCTTACTTCCACCCTACTCCTCTCATAGAAAAAATACCCTCACATTGGAGATACCCTCCTTAGCACAAAATCGAGCAATACAGTCCCTTCCCACGGACCTAGCGGGTGCGTCTAGCGGAGTAGTTCATGTGCGGGTAAGTGCGGAGAGACTGCTAGCGGTGCATGTAGAACCGGCAGCAGCATATCCCTCTCAATCAGACTTACAATATCAGATACAACACTGCCAACCTTAATGAACATTCAATATGAATATTCTAAAATCTCACCTTGATAAAAGGATTTATCATAAGCTTGTGCTGCCCAACGCACTCACCTGTCTCCTCGTCTCCGACAAGACGCTCAATAAGTCCGCCGTCTCCATGTCCGTTCGAGTTGGCTCCATGGCCGACCCTCCTCTCCGTCAAGGCCTTGCACATTTCCTGGAGCACATGCTCTTCATGGGAACTTCTAAATATCCTCAGGAGAACTAGTATCAGGCTTTCTTGGCCTCGAATGCAGGAAGCAGCAATGCCTACACATCAAAATACTAAACAAATTACATGTTCGAGGTCGGTAATCACGCCTTTGAAGGTGCTGTCGATAGGTTCGCACAGTTTTTTATCAATCCTCTCCTTAAAGAGGACTCGGTCAGCAGAGAGCTTAATGCAGTGCACTCGTAACATCAAAAGAATCTACTTAGCGACTTATGGAGATTGCAAAGGCTTAAGGAGCACATAAGCCCATAAGGTAGCGAATTCAATCATTTCAGCACCGGGAATATGTCTACTTTGAATTTTCCCGACATTCGGGAATGGCTATTGAAATTCTACGGGCAGTATTATTCATCGAACATCATGAACCTGGCGGTGTGCTCGAACAAGCCTATCTCTGAACTAATATCAGTGGTGGAATAGCACTTCAAAGGAATCCCTAATAAGTCATATAGCTCGTTCAAGCCGACCACGCCCTCCCACCAGGCAGGCGTAAATAAGGGGGTCTAAGTCAGAATTAAGTCGATCAAGAATCAGCATATCCTCTAAACTGAGTTCGTGCTCGACTCGCTGCTCTAACATTATGAGAGCGATCCCCTCTCTATCATAAGCCAAGTTCTCGGCCACTAAGGTGAAGGTTCCCTCCTTAGTCTGCTCATCAAGGAGCAGCTTGCTCTTTAGCTATCTAGCTATAACTACGACTAGCCTTGTAAAGCCTACTCCAAGCTAGTAGTGCGGGTGAGCCTGACCAAGAAAGGGCTGGACAGTTACAAGAGCGTAGTTCGGCTGATCATCTCTGCACTTATTGAGATCAAAGAGAAAGCCAATAATTACTAGCTATTCAAACAAATTCAAACCATCAAATTTTTGAAATTTAACTCCAAAGAGCCGCCAGACCCACTCTCTCAAGTCACTGACCTCGCCTCCAAACTCGGCCACTTCAAGGACGAGCACCTTTTGGCTTCGGACTACCTCCTCACAGAGTTCAGACCCTCCTTATTTGAAAACGTGATCGAACAACTACTTAGAGCCTAAAATATGAATATTTTTCTGCTTTCTTCCTCATTTGATATTCTGCCTCAAACATAGCCTTACTACAAGTTCAGTTTCCAAAAGGACCTTCTGGGATAGGATATTCTTGCCATGTTTGTCAGCAAAGGTCCCCAGACCATCCAGATTCCCGGCAAGAATTAGTATCTACCCAGCAGAACGGCGACTTGCCCTTACGAAGAGCAGCTAAACCCACAGAGCATATTCAATTCAGGGAGAACAAGAGTCTTTTTTAAGTCTGACACTGCATTCGGCTCTTCTAAGGCAGTCTTAAAAGTAAGGCTATGGTCAAATCCACCTGTCCAGCCAAATTAACACCTGGCAATATTGATGATCAATAAATTGCTAAGAAATAAATACAGAGCAATGTCTTATTTGGGAAGCTAAGCAAACATCGACTCAAGTTTTTCCTTGGGCCTGAACTCACTGGAATTATAGGTTTCAGGGTACGCTGACGGCTCGCAACGCTTTCTTTTGAAACTAATGGATAGCCTTTTGAATCAGACTTTGCTTACTTAATAGAGCTCCTTCTCCTTCCTCAAGGACAAGCTTAAGGACTAGCTTTAAAATTTCTTTAAAGGTCAGCCATACTCTCAGGCCCTCGATTATCTCTACAAGAAAATCAGGTCAGAACCCAACGTCGAGCAGCTTATGCCTCTAGTCGACCGACTCACTCTCTCCGCCTGTTAAGACTACTTCGTCTCCAGGCTTTTAAGACTCAGAGCAGATATGCTGGTCCTAGGCAACTACAGTCGGGAATAAGCCCTTCAGACAGCATCACTGGTAGACTAAATCCTTTCTAAACGATCCTAATTGCTCCCGAAACCTGCACATCAGAAGGCTAACCTAGATCCATTTGTGGAGTATTATAAGGCTGCTGAGGGGGAGGTTAATTCAGCTGTGGTTTATTATTACCCGTTTAGTTAGCGGACAGCGAAGAGTAAAGTAGCTGGAAGCTTACTGTCGAATATCCTGAAAGAGCCTTTCTTCGACCAGCTGAGGACGAAAGAACAGCTGGGATACATCGTGCACTCTGGGTTATCATAGCAATTAAGGTCACTGGGCTTTATCTTTTTGGTTCAATCCCACTTTAAGCAGCCTCATTAGATCCTAGAATACTTCTTTAAGTATCAGCAGCTTATGGACTCCTCTCTGGAGAGTTTACCCTTATAGAATTTCATGAAGGAAAAAGCAGCCCTCAAAGTGACCTTGATTTAGCCCCACTACTCTCTCCTCCAGGAGGCCTTTTAACTTTGGTACGATATTACCGACCTCAGGCATTAACACCCCAATTTCGCCAGGAAGCAGGACTAGCTGCAGGCACTTGAATAATTAACCATTTAGGAGCTAAAATCCTTAGCGAAGAAATAGTTGTGGTTAGGCAAGCCCAGATTATAAGCTGGAATCAGGGGAAGGCTCAAAGCCAAACTATGAATATAAAATTCAATGAGCAAATACGGGTATGTGTACAGGTATTACCTGCCTGATCTGTAGATCAAGACCCTCAGGAACTCAAACAAGTACGCAGTCCCCGTCCCCGCCTCCCTCAAGTCCCGGGATCTAGTCCGCATTTATTCGAACAAGCAAGCTAATTTTAGACTGAAGCGAGCTAAATCCCAGGAGAAGGCTGTCAAGAAGTAAGTCAGCTCTATCAAATAGCAATGCAACGCTTGTGAGAGCGGTAAAATAAACAATTCGATAGAAGAAGACCACTTATTTGTGAAGGAAGCCCTAAATATCTGTTTAGGAGAGTAGCTCCAAATGTAGTCGCGGATCGAGCGGAACGACTCGACGACTGTTGACGAGCAAAAACAGCATAAGACACTGAGCAGGTTTCATCATCTCAGAAAAATCGAGGAACACAGGTAGGAAGAATCGTTTTTATCTTAAGAAGTACCCACTTTAAAAGAATTCAAAATCAGAAGATAAAACCTTTTTGCCAATCATAGTCATCTTTCCTAACAACAATTCGTCAATTACGCTCGCAACCTACTCCACTATTTTCTCTAAAATAATATGACTCGCAAAAAGCCCTGCCATTTTTAAGTGAGCCCAAGCTTCGAAACTTTCAGTATTGGGATACTGTTCGACTGGTATGTGCTGAACTGCAAGAGCGAGTAGGAGGCCCATCTGGAGGTCACTAAAGAGATGGTGATTTTGAGGAATATAAAGGATTGCCTGAAGATCGTGAGCAAGAGATGGTTCGCAGTGATACAAAGAATGATCGAGTAGTCGTTTCCAACAAGAAGCGGAATATACCACCTGTATTTCTTCTAGGAGGATCGCCTGCAGACGGCCTAGTGCCAGTTCAATTCCACTTCTATTTAACGCTAGAGGGAGATTTGGCCCTTAGTGATCGCCAAGTTCTTTACCAATTTTCACTCCAACACTGAAAGGCAGATTCAATAGTACTTGCATGCCTGCACAGGGGCTCCTGTCATAACGATTCCTCTGGCCTACCAAGAAAAGGCAGTACTCATGATTAGTCAGTGGTGCAACTCCAGCCACCTTCTCTTCTTCCAAGGAACTTCCAAGGATCGACTTGAAATTATAGATATAAGCGAAATAAGCCTAAAGTCAGGGAAAAAGTAATTGATTTTGATGACACAATAATTTTACTCAGCTGAGCGTAAGTGGATAAGTCTTGACAAACTTAAAAACGAATACACCGAGCTCGTCATTCTGCTTTATAAAGATGGCTTTAGGCCTAAGCTCATGAGTGTCTAGCCCGAAAACCTATTTTCACACTTCAGATTCTAGTGGGGCCAGGCCGGCTCCCTCTTTATTGTTGTTCAGGACATAGAAGATGGGAATTAAAAAGGTGTAATTTCTTTGTACAAGGAGAGGAATTTTGACTTCTTTGTAAAGATAGGTGCATCCAGTCTTAAGAAAAATAAGGCCCTTTAGGTCCGGCTGACACCTGGATCGTTTAAGCTAATTCTGAATTTGGAATGCAAGACGACGCTGTTTCTTTACTCCTAGAGCCCGTTGGAGGCAACCTTCGAGGGGAGCAGCGAGGAGGTGGGGCCTGACTTCGAGAAAGGGACTGCCTGGAAGGGGGCTTAGAACTTATCCAAAATCCATAAATAAGGTATAGTAAAGGGAGAGGTGAGCAAGATCTCGTTTATCAGAAGAGCAGCATGACACTATTGCTGACTGCAGACTTTGATTGGCTATTATCCATTCCTTTAATAGTCATTTTTATTCATGGGGAATAAAGTCCGTGACGCCAAGAGCAACGACATCTTCAAGACCTAATCCAAGCTGTTCCTGGGGCAGGAGGCTGGCTTCTAAATCCTACTCAGCGATTTTTCAAGACGAACTGAGTACTTGAGTCTCCAGAAGAATAAGATTGAGGAAGTGGAGTGCGATCTTTCGACATGGCCGGTCCTATAGTTCCTAAGCTTTAAGAGCTTGACGAAGAGCCTGAACGTACTGATCAGCATTGCGAGAGATAACCCCTGTCTCAATATAATCTAAGATTTTAAGATTTTGCTGGAAGGTAACGCTTTTCGACTGCAGATTAAGAGCAAGCGGCACGGACTTAAGCAGCTTACTCATTAGTCTAGCCTCTTTTAAAAACTTAGCGACGTTCTAATGCTTCTTCGAGATGACATAGTGTTTTCACCAAGCATGGTGCTGGTCCGTCCTGAATCTGGCGTAGAGGTTAAGGAAATCAGGAAAGGGGAGGTCCATGATTACATTAAAGCATGGCTTATGTGGACTATCACCAACAAGCCGTTCGAGTAATGTTTTATACAATCCGATTAGACTTTTTTGGAACTACTTAAGCAGCAGAAACTCATGATCGTAAATGCTTTCAGTGTAATAGTCAACTAGAAGCTCCAGGGCCCAGATGCTGCACTAATCATCAAATCTTTATCGGAACGAGGTCCTGAGTTGGGTTTCAAACTGGACAGTCTGCACGCACACCAGTACTTCAACGAGAAGCGCATGCCTAGCAAGTAGTTATTTCTCTTCACTTCGAAGGGGAACAAGGTATACGTGATGAAGGAGGAGGGCTGGAAAGTCATTTCAGCAATCGAGAAGCGCAACAAAGTAAGGATTTAGAATGCTAGTATAGCGTACTTCTAATACGAGGAGGCCTTCGTGTTCATTAACCCCGCCAAAGATCGTTAGCTCCTCAAACTTTAGTCCATCTGTCTTCTTGAAAACTAGATCAGCGAGGTCGAGATCTATCAAAAAC
The DNA here is from genome assembly GCA_003687565.2 of Craspedacusta sowerbii. Taxonomy (NCBI): domain Eukaryota; kingdom Metazoa; phylum Cnidaria; class Hydrozoa; order Limnomedusae; family Olindiidae; genus Craspedacusta; species Craspedacusta sowerbii. The sequence goes on from QQSS02066653.1 coordinate 34,023, forward strand.
TGCCTTTTGGCCTCAAGTTCCCTACAATCCTCGCCAGCGAAGAGAACAAGCAGATCATGCTCTTCCCTGGCGATAGTCCCATCTCTTATATCATTTCACTTTAATATGACTAAGATACAAGACGACTCTATTACTAGCTGAGTCAAGGGCTCTGCACAAACACTAGGAGTCTTTACTTTGTCTCTTGTCAACATAGTCCCAAAATCTTCATGATTTTCTAGTCCACAAACATTTTTTCTAAAGGCATCGATGTCAGCTTCTGGGATTTGAACTCGGGCTCACTTACACAGTTGAATTTGAAGTTTGCATGCGACAAATAATAAATCTACCAGTAATTCCTTCAAATCTAGATTTCCATAACAAAAGTATAGCTTTGCGTATAGCTACAACACAACGTTTTGTTCATCCTGGCGACGAAGATCCCGCTTATTCTGGACCTGAATTTCAAAGTTTTCTTCTCTTTCTGTTCGAGATAAAAACTCAAGAATTTTGTTGCCATCAAGCCTAGTGCTGGATAATACCCCTTCAAATTCAGGCATCAGAATTTCAGGATAGATCTCAAGGCTCAGTCGACTGCCTGCACTTACTCCAAGGGCCTACTCAGCCTCATCACCAGGAGCAGGTACGAAATCATATTCCTCACTTATAGGATTAACTCTCTCAAACAGGAATTCTAGCTGATCAGCGCATCGGCCATCAACAACCGCGATTTGGGTAGTGAGGTCTTGTAGTCTGTCAAAAACATGCCGCTTATCGCCAAAGAGGACTAAATGAAGGGGGGAGGCAAGCTTTACAATATAGTATAATAGCTCCAGAACCTTTAGAGCCGACTTCTAGACGTGGTGGTGCGTGAGAACAAATACATGATGCGAAGGTAATGGCTATTTGACCAGGACTCCTTGAACCACTCTGTGGAACTAATGCGCAAAAAATATCCGCTTGATATTTTTCTGAAAACTTACTACAACTATCTAGATAAGAATAACTACCTATCTAACGTCGTCTTCTACGAATACGCTAAATATTCCCTAGAAGATGAGATGAGGGAAGTCAAGCAGCTGACTGGGAAATACACCAGTTGGAACTTCGCCTACATAGTTCAGCAGGCTTCCAAGGCACTCATCTACCTCCTCAACGAGGGACTCAAACACGGAAATTTCGACGTAAGGCATTTCTTTTACAACAATAAAAATTCCTTGAAACTGACCTCTTTCTTCGAGTAAATAAAGTCTGAATTCATCAGTGACTGGATTGATTATGTCAAACTGCTTGTCGAAGTTGCAACTCTCGAGCCTGTCTAGGAATAGATTTCATTGAGCCTAATAGATAAAAGAAAGCACAGATTGATGATCTACAAAGGACTTGCTTAGTACTGCCACTGGATGATCAAGGACTACGGTGCCATCAAGATGCCCTAGCTGACTTCCAATACCCATTCCCTTATCAGAGGGCTCCAGTTGTCAGACCTGGACATCTATGGTAGCAAAAAATAGATCCTCTTCCAATTCAACTACGGACATTAGACTTTCGTTAAGATAAACATCCGTTCCAAGACGCTGCAGCGCTTCAAAGTTTAGCACATCAAGTACTAGCGCTTTAAGTTTAGTAAGTACGACTCGTTTTGCTACTTTGAGGAGAAGAGTCTGCTGTTTATCCTTGAGGCCAAATCTCGTCGCTCCTCCTCAGTAAACTTCGTCTTCTTGAACTTTTCTTTCGAGCGGCAGACCATCGAGATTGAGAATATCAAACTTTAGAAACTTGATTCCTTTCCAGCCCACATTATAAAGCCAATATTTTACTTACAGCCGTAGAGGAACAGGCTGTTTTCCTTCGGAGGAATAGAGTCTTAGTCCCAGCTGCATCTCTACAATCGAATATCGCAGAGGGTCTTCTGCTATGACATCATCAAAGACTCGTGGACTTAGCTCAACCCTCTTCTCTACACCATCATAAGTGCTAGAGCTTTGCCTTCGTCAAATGACCCTAACGAAGTTCTCCTTTTTGGAGGCTCCACCTCCAGCTTTGCCTTGAAGGAGAACGTCTTCTACTACATTGTTTATGACGTCGAGTGGCAAACTACCAAACTGATCGTCGACCCTACGATTCAGAGTCCGTTCAGCCATTAACGACTCTTCACGCCACTAATAAGCGCGTGCGGGAGCAACAACTTCATGCTGTTCAAAGTATCGGGGTACGAGCACATGATTATCATCTTTTCACTGAACCGAGGCTAATAACCTATCCAATTCAAAATCTAGTAGCACAGGTATTTTAGCAAAAAGTAGTAAAAAGAGTGGCTGCTGCACGGAGAGATGAGGTTCACGGTGTACGAGTGGAAGGCCTACTACCTGGACGGTCAGGAGATCCTGCACGTCACCAACTTTACCGACATGGACAAGGTCTTCACCTAGAAGATCGAATCCCTCTCCTTCGAAAATTGAAGATTAATCACATGAACTCCTAATCCTGCATCAGCTCCTCGAGTTCCTTATTTGCTCTTTGACTCTAGATGTCTATTCTGCTGTCATCAAGCTGCTCCTCTTGGGGCTAATTCTAGTCTGGGTAGCCCTGCCACTTCTATGTTTCCGCCTCTTAATCATTCTACTGCTTATTGTCCTACTGCTTATTGTCCTTCTGCTAGTTGTCCTATGGCTAGTTGTCCTATGGCTAGTTGTCCTATGGCTAGTTGTCCTGCTTCTTGTAACCTTATTGCTATTAATTGTGATTGAAATCCTATCTCTGTTCGCTTTGTTGGTCGTTCTGAGGGGATTCAATGCCGCCTTTTTCCTGATTGATTGAAGGGATCTCAAGTCCTAAATACTTTTTCATTTAGTCTAGCGAAATTGACCCGTTCTTGTCAGCGTCCAGAACTGTGACCAAGTTCGTCAGGTCCAAGTCATTGAGGTAGATCTGGAGCTTGAGCAGGCCTTTCTTTAACTCCGAGACCTCTAGCTCGCCGTTGCCATCCACATCGAGAGAGGTGAAGAATACATCCAAAGCCTTGTATTTGTTTTCAATGATCTTTCTGAGTTTGACAAAAAGCTTGGATATGGCCTACTATCTCACCTTGGGCCTCTCCTTAAGAATGTCTTTGAAATTCTAAATTGCTATTTACTTCACTCCTGTCGAATAGCCCGCTACTCTTAGCAGCACTGGGATGTCCTGGTCTGCAATTCTCAAATTCTACAGAAATGTTATGAACTCAAGTCTTGATATTTTGCCGTCATTATTTTTGTCGACCTGTTTGAGTCTGAGTTAGATGTTGGGCGGAGACTTACGAAGAGCATCGATGAGCCTGAGGATGGCAGTATCATCAGTGAGCTTTAGGCCTTCGTTAGGAACTTAAACATTGGAGAGGGGTTTGCGCTGATCGAGGAGTTTGATAATAAGCTTTCCAATGTTTTTCCTATTTTCCATCTCTTTGATCTTGTAACTATCAAAAGCTTATTTCTGGGATCGCAGGACGGAATGGTACTTCTCTAATTCACTTTTGTTATTGGACTAGTTGCGCCGATGTCTGTTTAGCTACAACTCCAGTGCCTCAACAGCTTGCTCCAGTTTTATCACTGCCTATTTGTAGTCGCTCGCCTACGTCCGGATCTTCTAGTTTTAGAGTTAAAGCGACTTTATGATCTTTAGCGAGGCTAAGTTGGCGCTCTTATCCTCCTGCAATTATTTAAGTTTGGTTGTCAGATTTTATTTGTCCTTGTTTAGAGACTGGATTTAGACTTGCAGGAGAGCCACTTCCTCTTTGAGTTTGAGGGCCTACTTATCAGAGTAAACTGGCTCAGTTTTGGGTGCTCGGATGGAGTCCTTGAGCCAGTTGTCCCCCAGGAAGGAGTCCTTTACCTTTTCGTTCTCGGTGGCCCGCGGAAACTCTTTGGTGTACGGGTGGAGGACATTGAAGAATTTCAAAATCAGCTAGGGATTGCTGGTTTTGACAACTTTGTCGTGGAATTCCTAGATTGAAGTGCAATCTTCTAGCCAGCTGCCCGTGAAGAAGGAGGGCTTCTTCAAGTGGATCCGTTATTGGACTGCATGCTCCTGCAATGTGCACAGGAACGACAGCAGTCTATCTCGAATCCATCTACTTACCATTGGACTCTATTGGACTGGATTTTCCACTGATTTCACTATATTTTCGATTTCCCTGTTGATCTTTTTTTGAATGGCAGCGGCGTCAGGCTTGAAGTAAGATCGCAGCAGCTTATCCAGAGTCTTATTGGCCTTTGCCATCGACTCGACGCTCTAGCCTTACTTATCTTTGAGATCAATATGAGCCCCCGACTTAAGCAGGAAAGGAACTGAGCGGAATTTAAGTGCCTAGCAAGCGTAGTGAAGGGCTGTTTTACACAGACAATCCGTCTTGTTCACGTCCGCCTTGGATTATAAAAGTATTCGCATTATCTAAAGCTGACTCTCGCATTAGTTCCAGACGCTGTAGTGCAGTGGAGATTTGCCTGAATAATCGCAGGCAGCAACCTGCTGCAAATCCCTTTCAAGGAGTTCCCTTACAATTTTTGAGGACTTGGAGAAGCAGGCGTAATGGAAAGGCAGTGCACCGTTCTGGTCTCTGGCCTTGATTTCAGCCCCGTTCTTGATCAATATCTAGAAGATCTCTTAGTTACCTGCTAGACTGGCGAGGTGCAGTCCCGTCTTGAGAGTCTTATCTCTGATGTTTATCTTGGACCCCTCTTTTATCAGTAATTAGAGGATTAGAGCACTTCCCGCTTTTACTGCCAGGAGGATGGGAGCCTTTCCAGAGGAGTCTCCGCTCATCAAGCACTCGCTTCGCTCCTACTTGCTCAACTTCTTGATGAATTCCTTCGCTCTAGGGAAGTCCCCTTTTGCAACGATCTAGAGAAAGGGCTAAAAGCGCTTATTTATTTTGATCCAGCCCAGATCGATCTTGGTGCTTTTGTATATCTCGGACAGCTTGGCTTCAAACTAGTTCCAGTTCCTTTTGGTCTCCTTTAGGAGGACTTCAGGGAAGTTGGGAGCAGAGAGGATGGAGCACACCTGATCGTGGGGCAGTCCGTAGGGTCCCTTTTCGGCCAAAGCTCTGGCTAGAAACGTCATAACCTAGTGGGAAGGCTGCTCTTTGAAATTCATATAAATCAAAAAGTATGGAAGGTTTAAGTCAGACAGACAAGCTATCGCTCAATAAGGGCCTAGTCCTCCTCCTCCACAATCTGTCGGAAATCCATCTTTTGAGAGGCTGCCCTCGACCTGGCTCTACCCAACAGCTTCTTTATTAGCTGGGAAGCCTCCCTTGAGTTTAGAGTCAAGAAGAGTTACCGTTCGACCTTTTAGAGGCGTTCCAAGACTTGTAGTGCCTTGCTCTCTCTCGCCACTTTACAATTTTAAATTCTAAAATTATAATGATTGGGCAAGCTCAAGTCCTCCCTTTTCGGCTTTTAGGCAGTGACTGAAATCAACTCCTTGAATCGCTTAGTGCTTTCGACTAGAATTGATGAAAGTCGCTACAACTACCTTGATATGGCCTATTGCTGATTTTTAAGATAAATTTAGGCCTTTTGTTTCTACAGATTGAGCTATTGGGTCCGTAGGGCCTATGCCTAAGCCTCCTTTTATTTTTTGGGCTGGACTTAGGCAGGCCCGAAGCTGAATGACTTTTTAAGGGTCAAGATCTTTTATGACTCGCTCGCCTATTAATTATCTTTCTAAGATTCGTTAATTGTGGCGAGCTAGTTCTTTATTAACTTATTTATTAATTTGTTCTTGCTATCATTCTTGCTAGCTGCGTTTAAAAATGGGTTCGTACCGCTTCCTGAGCTCGCACCTCTTACACCTACACTTGAAATAAAAGGATTCTAGCTGTCCTATTGTTTCGTCTTAGACTCAGCTTAAGCAGGGATATTGTTAAATGAAGGCAGGCCTAGGGACTGGAAAGGCACAGATGTGTTGAGTATAGAAGATGGTAGAGTCAATTAATTTTTAAAGTTAGGGACTTGGGTTTGTGGGAAAGATTAAGTCTTAGGCTTGAAGTAATCAGTAATTTTCTATTGGGATGCTTTGGGCCCGAATTAAGGTACTTAATAGCTTGATACAGGAGTTGATTTAAATTAGATTGGCTTCAAAGATTACTCCGATCTTGAGAACGAATATATCGGCGGCTGTCCTGATGTTTACATCTTCCCGAAAGGGTTGCTCGTTCCCGAAAATGAGGGCATCCCGCTTGTCGTTGTCCTGGATTAGGCCAACGGCGTTGAAAATGGGTTGATGCCAGAGTTAAACGGGTTGTTAAGCTGGAAGGAGGGCTGGGGGAACTGGACTCCATTATTTGCAGGGAGGAGAAAGCCTGCCGAGGGCAAGAAGGAGTTGTGTTAAGGCAGGGCGGCGAGCGGAGTTGGATTAATCCTAAGTTTTTTTCTTTATGTCAAATCGGTCATAATTTGTTATAAGTCATAAAATCCTCTCGCTCCCCTTCCACTCGACTCTGCACTTCCCGAATTTGGTCCAGAGCACTTCCTCTGTGCTCGAGTTCACTTTAATCGGCTGATAGTCTCCTCCCACAGTTAGGATGATCCATTTCTAGGGCGTGTATAGTCCATCATAGTAGACAAGGTCGATCAGCTTGGCCGATTTAGTGGATGCCCGTTTGTCGAAGGCAAAAACGACTGAGTAATGAAACTCCTTGGAAATAACCCAGACAGGGAAGACAGGCTACTTAAGATTTTTGCCGACCTGGATGTAATTGAGATGCTAATAGATAGTAAGGAACCCGAACTAAGCCTTTGTATCGATTCCCTTGATTATGTAGCCGTCCTCCAAGTCTTTCTGGCCGTCGAAACAGTTTGACCTGGCCTTGCCAGTTAAGAACATATTCACTAGCTATTGAGAGCAATGTCCGTGCTAAACTATTAATTTGTTCTATGGATTATCCATCTAGCTTTTTAAAGCCTAGACACCCTTCGTCAAGACTATTGAGTAGAGAGTCAATGCCACGCCACTGCCGTCCTTCGAACAATACTACATTCTCACCATCATCAGGCACTCCAACACTTCCTCGAAACTGTGTGCAGTAAATCGCAACTATGAACAAAGCTATAGATCCACAGTTTAGCTACTACTTGTATTTTTCTTAACGATGACAATTTCATTATCCTTGCTCACTCGCCATAATATTTAACCAATTGCAGCCATGAGGGCAAGCTATTTCTATTTTTGTTTGGAGAGATCTGCTTTTTTATCGTAAAATAGATGCTTTAGGTAATAAGCTTGAACTGCTGCAATCAAGCCACAAGGTCCTCCCTATTTCTGGATGAGGCCGAAGCGAGTTTAGGGAAACTAGCTAAATTCCCATCCTTGTTTCCAACTTTGAGGTAGTTTTTTGGAACCGAGTATTAGCTCTTTGTATTATTTTGCATTGCGAAATGACTTCCATAGTCTATGCCTTTAATCCTTCGTAGGATTGTAATAGAGCTTGAAATTGTCATTGAGCGGGACGAAAGGAGCCACACTGTCTATTTTCAAATGCTCGATTATCTATTCCTTGACAAAAAGACTTTACTTGTTATTAAAAATTTTTTAGGCTTTTTCGTATTGGTATTCTTACTCTGAATTCTTTGTTTATTTTTTTTTGCCAAAAAGATTGAGCTTCTTTGGCGGCTCCTTCTGCGGCACTTATGGCACTGCCAGCTGTTACTTTGCTATTTCGGTCACTTTTTTGGTGGTAACTTATTACTAAATATCCTAAAATGCCTACGACTCATAGCCTAGTGCCTCTTCGACCTCCTCGATCTCCTCCTAATTGGTTTTATTAGTTTGGTCTTTATTATACTGCTCTTGTAGTTTGGCTAATTGCAGTTTGGCCTAGTCCTCGGCTGCCTTGCGCTTCTCTTTTTCTTATTGCTCTTTGCGAATTTTTTCGTGTTACTTGAGCTTCTTCTCCTGCTAAGCTTTTAGCTATCTTTACCTCTGCTATTTTTATTCTTTTTCTTTCCTTTCTCTCTACCTAAACCTCTCTATCTCTAATTGTCTCTACCTTGCTAGTTGCCTCTACAACTCCTATTGTCTCTGCCTCTACTTCTATTTCTCCTTTTCTCTCTATTGCCTCTCCTTCTCTAATTACTTCTACCTCGCCAATTGCCTCTCCTTCTCTAATTACTTCTACCTCGCCAATTGCCTCTCCTTCTCTAATTACTTCTACCTCGCCAATAGCCTCTCCTTCTCTTTCTCCTTCTACTTCTCCTTTTCTCTCTCCAACTCCTATTGTCTCTCTCTCTACTTCTTTCTCTATTTTTAGAGGAATTCTTCCCTTTGTCTCTACTTTTAAAGCCTTTTTTCCATTTCCCTGACCTTTGAATGCTTTTGGCTCTCCTCCCTGTCCCTGGTGTCCTTGTCGAGGCCATCTTGCCTCCTCCTTTCCTCCTTGGTGGCGAACTTGAGCTAAACCTCCTTGGGCTTGCTATACCTAATGAGGTGTCGGAATTCCTAGTCGGCGTAATCCTTAGGAACAATCTCGAAATCTTAAAAGATTGGCATCCTGTTTTTCTCTTACTAGAACTATTTTATCCTGCTGTTGCTGTATTTCATATCGTCGTTGCTGAAGATCTATTCTTTTGCCAGCCTCTCAAACTAGCTTAAGTAGTCCTACTTGCTGCTCTCCTGTCCACTCTGCTTGAATTTCTTATAGAAATTCTAGCAGTTATCTATCCGCTTGTACTTATGTCGAGAACGACTGTCCTTTATGAACTGTCCTCCTGTTGAAGCCGGTGTCGGGATCGGCTGAGTTATTTGCTTGGTCCTGGATTCCTGCTTTGATCTGCCTTGCCTGCTGATGGGCTTTTTGTCCTGTAAAAAATTGTTTTCCAACTTCCTTTTAACGTTCTATTCTTTGGATTGACGACCGTAACGCATGTACTTACATCTGAGGTACTCGCACAATACTTAGAGCACGGACTGGTAGGGGCGATCCTTAAGCTTATTTGCATTCATTAAGTTTTACATTGCCAGCATCCGTACTAACTAGCTTCGCCGTATCGAAGACTTTTTGGTTTTGACGTCGAGCTACGCCACTAAGGTCTAAAATCCTTTGGAAGCGAGGAAGTCTTTAGTCAAGGCATATGAAAGTTAATCAGATGAAAGCATTTAAACTTAATAACTCACACTTACCAGCCTTGCAGAGGCTCGACATGAAAGTTAACATCAGGACTCTACTTCCTTATCTTTTTGATGGTTCTCTCTCGGGGCCTCATTTCTCTGAAACCCACTTATAGTGAATTCACCAAAGGTAAAATGCCCTTCTAATCAAGAGGCTTTTGGGTCTTTATTCCCTTCCTTAAGCGGATCGCAGGAACAGAGTATTTTTTCCTTTACCTTTGCATCCTCACGTTCTAAAACTGCTTTCGAAGTCGCTCCTGCTCCTCCTGTATGTTCGCTAGTTAGTCTTCAGAGAGAGTCAGCCTAGGTTTTATTGGCCTTTATTTGAATCGAATGCGTGAAGGTTACTTAAATGTCTTGGGCTTTTCGTCAAGTCCCAAAGAAACCAATTTCCTGTGCAAAATAATATCCCGGTGCTTGATGTTTGTGTTAGAAACCAGGCTTAACTTCTCTGAGAAATATCGGTTGCGATCCACTAGTTGTTAACCTTAAGAGACAAGCTTTTTGGAATATGATTGACCCAGCCTTTCCTTTAAGCTGAAAGCAAGTTCAGCTCTCCGCTCGAGGCTTTTGAGGACTAGTTCCCTAAGCTGTATGGCTTAGACCCAGAGGTTTTGCGTCATGAATTGATGGATAATGAAATGAAATGATGTAGGAGAGACAAAAGGCAAAGAAGCCGCTCTCCGCTGTATTTTAAGCCATAAAACTAGCCCTTTACAGTGCTCCAGATATGGCTTCAACAATTCAAATTATATGAATCATATTTGTCTTTATTGTTATTGTCTTTTTCTAATCCTTGAAAGGCTTGAATATCCTTGTCTGAGTATCGGCACTTGGGAAGAAATCCAAATTAAAATTGCTTTCTGAAAAATCCAAGCTCGTAACTCACATTAAAGAGCCTTTAAATATTTGAAAATTTATAGGTTAGTCATCTAGGGCAGCAGCTTCGCAGCTCGGGAATATATGTTCCTAAATTGGTCGATAGGACGCATAATTCCAATAATTGTTAGTCTTTTTTTTTGATTTATTAATTCAACTTGGAAAACAAAGGGCATTGAGTTGAGATGACAATTATGTGAAAGTCGTTTGCGTAGATTAATAGTTTTTTAGATATTTAAATATAAGGACTTAACATAAGTATTTTTCTTTATAACTTAGATAAATTTTCAGCTTGTAACGACAATCTATAAGAAGGTTCAATGGACTTAAATAGTTATGCTACTTTGTTCTCATATGTAATCATACCACTAATTCTGGGCCATTTAGTGATCGTAATATCTTTGTTGGTCACCTTTCTCACCTTATCTAGCTGTTAAATCTACTGCCATAATTAGCAAGCTATCATCATATCAAATCCAAATCAACACTATAAAGGTGGACAATAATATATCAAACTCAAACAAAAATATTTATATTATTTTCAGTAAAGAGTCGGCTGGAAATAGATTTGATAGTTGATTAAGGTTGACAAGAAACAGTGTTTGAAATCATAATCTTCGTTTTCCAAGGCAGGATGCCAATTTATACTCACTATTTTATCAACTTGCAGATTAATTAACAGAATCGTGCGTTAAAGAGGATAAGCACTTAACTTTGACGGCTCAATAATTGATAAGTTTTTGATGGATTTATGAATGATAAAATTTAAATTATGGACTAAGTCGAATGAAATAACTTAATTTCCTTGCTGATAGCTAAAGAAGGTTGTTTGTAATAATCATGTTTAGAAGTCTTCTATAGACCAATTATTATTTATTAATCGGAATGACATAAGTCCGTTAATATGCTAATCTAAATTTATTTCCCTGCTGTGATTAAATTTAATATAAAAAAATATCAAATTAGATGCTCTCTTTGCTCTTAGCCAAAATCTGCATCAGCTTATACATAGCGCATTAATAGTTCTTCAACTCCTTTAATACGACGCCATGGAGGTACAATATAAGCAAAACCAGTCCTCAGGTTATATACTGTGGTGACAGCAAGAACAATGCATTTGTGGGTCTCTACCCCAGCACCACTTAGTTTTTGTAAAGATCACTCTTCTTGCCACCCCATTACAAAATGAGAATAAGCTTAGAAATTTTAAAATTAGACACGGTTTAAACAAAAGATTTTTTTTACATTATAGTCAATGATAACATCAGATATACACGATAATTTAATCTTTGTGACGGATTGGCTAATATCTGTGGAAGGCGTGAGAAGGATCCCAGGGCAAATTAATCTGAAAACTATGTTCAAAACTAGCAATTATCAAAAATAACTACCAATATATTTGATTAAAATTTGCCTCGCACTCTGATTTCGATCAAAACTGAAATAAATAACCTTGAATGGGAAGGGGTTTTGATAAGGAGACTCAGAATTTAGATTTAAGGCTGCCATTAGACCTGCTAGTCATGCACAGGACCTAGTAGATTTCAATGTGTATATTGTCCGGTCATTTACATTAAAATTAATAATCTATGCAGATGTCCTAAGACTTATATAATTTTGAATACCAAATGCGTCAGATCCTGTGGTCAGGGCTACTTCGTCGGCTTAAATTAAAATGGCGATGACAAGTGCATTAGTTGTACCTAAAATTCACTCAGTTGCACAGCCTCAACTGTTCTATGTAAAGAAGGATTTTTCCTACTCATTGACAAATGCATTTAATGTCTGCTTATGTGTAAATATTGCACATCCCAGAGCTCATGCCTAGCCTGCAATGATAAATTTGAACTGCGAGATAAAAAGTGCTAGCCTTGTCGGAACTATGACATATCACTCAGCTCGGGATGTTTGGACTGTCCTTCCAAATTCTTCAAATCAACATCAAGCAATTTATGCTTAAGCTGCCCGGTTGAGTGCCTTCTGTGTATTTCTGAAACTAACTGTACCTCATGCTAAGTCAATTATTACATCTTTAACAACTTATGTGTTAAAAATTGCCCTTCAGGTCTGTTCAAATTAAATTAAACAAAATAATGCAAAGAAAAATGTCCTGATGGCTCATCAGCTTTATAAGGCATATGCATGGCTTGCGATCAGAAATGCTAAACATGTTTTTACCCAGCAATGTCTTAAAAATGCCTTTCTTGCAAAGAAGGGTTTTTTTTCTACCAATTTAAGTGTGATGGTAGCTGTCCTTTAAACTATGTTGCAGATAACGTCACCAATAAATGTCTGTAAAGAGCCTATTCTCCCTTAAATCGAACGTGTCCCACAGCATGCAATCTTCAATATTTCTATAGCTCAGATAAAATGATATGTCTTTCTTGTCCAAGCAATTGTCTTTAATGCAAAAATGAGTTGGTGTGCACGCTCTGCAAGTATAACTTCGGGTTAACTTAGGATAAAAACTGTTTGAACTGCGGTTTCTGTAAATAATGCGAATAGAACATAAAGTTTGGTTGCAAGTCTTGTATAGATGGACACACACTATACGAAGGCTCATGCTATAAATGCAATCCGGAGTGTCTTAAATGCTAATTTCCATAGAAATGCCTTATTCAAAGTTAGTATTTCTGTGACTCTGGTCTGCCTAGTGGTTGCCAAAAGTGCAGAATAGGTTGCAGCTAATGCTTAAGCTCAAGTCTAATGTGCTTGAAATGCAAACCTTAATTGATTAACTTGGAAGGCTCATGTATAATTTTGAACTGCCTGACTTATAAAGGTTTGGAGTGCCAGAGTTGCGTTAACGGTTACTTCATAAAGAATGGGCAATGCATACTTTGTGCTCGAAGCTGCAAGATTTGCGATCAAAATAATTGCTATTCATGTTCTGATAATTACTTCTTGCAATAAAATTAATGTCGCTATTGCGGATAGACTTGCAAAGCTTGCCAAGGGAATTTCAAATATTAACACTTTGCCTGCTTTAAGCACTGTCTAACTTAATGGAGGGCTGATATTCTACAATGCTCATGCATTCCGAATTGTTTATTCTGCAACGACCTAGGCAAGTGCCAAAAATGTTTGTAAAACTATACCTTGGAACTAGCTGGTAATAAATGCTGGTTGTGCATAGCTCCTACTTAACTAAAAATCAACAAGTTCGGAAATTACAGTTGTTAAATAAAGGAAGTGCCTCTGTCTCAATTTTAACAGCAGTTGAAGGAATTCGGAGGTAGTGTCATGACTATTGCATCCAGCTCTATTTCCTTTATGATTGCTATTGGTGGAGCTTCTATGCTGATCAGTTTAGCAATTTAAAACTTCCTACTTAAGTTGCATGTTTTTTTGAGCTTTCCTCTGCCGAAGTACACAAAACTAGCACTTTCATTTCTAAACTCTCCCCAGCCTCTGCCCTTTCTTTAAACATTTTACAACAATTATGTAAACTTTACTAAATTATTTGACAATACAACCTACAGAAGCTCTAACCCCACTTTTGACGAATATTTTTAAGGGGAGTTCAGCATACAGAAGAACATATTCGATCAATTTCAGGATCTCTTCTTGTTCGGGATAAATTCGTTGGTGTTGCTGCTAATTCATCTTGTGCTCAAATTCTGCTTACATCGTAAATCTAGATTTATAAGAAAAAGGCTACGAAATTCACTGCTTGTTTTCTTCATAATAATAATTTAAATGGAAGCTCCACTGTGTACTAATGTTTGGGCATAGCTCTTAAAGCGACCTAATTCCTGGCGAAGCTCTTTCGTTGCATCGAATTTCTTTGCTTTATTGTTCTGCTCAATAGTAATTACATTCAATGGTTACCTTTTAATGTCTCTATTTAACTAATAAGCAGATAAACATAGGCGAAATTCATACAAAGAGGATCTATATTTGTGCTTTAACTACAAAACAGTAAATCCTTTTGCACTTCTTTTTCATTATTTTCGCAGCCTTTATATTCCGACTGTCTTACTTGTAGTCAAACAACCTTTCATTCAGCTATTCCTGCTTGCCTTCTATTACTTCGTTCTCATGATACTCTATATTTGTAGCTTATCCAATATGCACCGTCCTTACATGAATCTGATTAAGGCGATGAGTCTACTTTCTTTTTAATTGAGCCTGCTGGCTTACTTATGTTTCTAAGAGTAATGGCTTGATATTCTCTCAGTTGTAATAATAATAGCGGTTGTGATAAATGTGGGGATGGAGAGTATTTCTAATATTGTGGGAACTGTAAAGTAAGGAATAAGCTTAATGAGATTCAAATCTGCAAAGATAGATGGGGCTCTAAAGCAGGCTGAGCTTCGGTCCTAGAACGGTAGAAAATGCGGGCTATTTTAGAGAGGTAAAATATAAAACATTCAGAGTGTTAGGACCATTTGTTATATTTGAATTATTAACAAAGTGTTACTATTTATTTATGCCCTCAATGCTGCTTTCTATTCATATTAGGCTACTCTACAATTAAATTGATATTTTACTATTGACACTTTCTATTCAATAGTTATAATTATTCGTTTTAATTGTATCAATTACATCACAACAGATTTCAAAGCTTATTCATTTCGATATCAGCAATTACTGGCATGTCCAATTTAACCATACTTACTATATTATTGGAACCTTCCTATATAATATTTTCCATTAGGATTCTCGTTGTATATATAATTACCCAGGGTATTAATAAAACAATGGTTAATTATTTCTTTTCTATTTGATCCTATCGCTTTCTTTGGAAAAAGGCTTAATTTTAATTTTAAAACATGCTCAGGGTCATTTCTCAAAATATATTTCTCATAATCTGCTTGCACTTTCCATTAAAAGAATAGCATTTCCTTTAAAAGGGGATTTTTTAAATGTTTACCGAAAAGGAGCCATTTCGGGGTTGGGGTTGGGGTTGGGGTTGGGGT
>QQSS02066654.1:0-17722 GCA_003687565.2 Craspedacusta sowerbii
AGAGGCTCAACAACATCGACGACTGGACATCATTTGCTGTCACCGACGATCGATGGACTGCGCATCCGGGGAAACTCTTGGCTCGTGGTTTTTTTATTCTTGATTGATAGTTTACTTTGTGCCGCACTTTTTGGAATTTTCCATCAATTTTTAAAACATGCTGAGTGAGCATATGTAACGTCAATTATTGACTGATTGGTGTATTTACGCTCTCTTATTTAAACGCTTTTGCAGTAATTTTGTGTGTTCGTTGAAAATCATCAGACCTGATCGAAACATGTCCTAGAAACCTAAACGAGTTGTTTTGTTTCTGAAAGCTGTTTTGAATTTAGCGCTACTTCGACCATTTGGCGATTGACCATTCTTTAACCTCTGAATCTGCCTCTGACGCGGTGAACCAATCGACCCAATCGACTCATTCTCATGAATCTCGTTATTCTATTCACTTGGAATGACATCTCAAAGCACATCGGCAGCCTGGAAAGCGTGAAATCCGTAAGGTTTCGGCAGAAGTCCTGTATCTCGGCTCCATATAGATAGAGGAATTTGGTATCAACTATGCAAAATTGCACTAACAATTGAATTATGATTGAGCATGACTCGGATGCTATTCTAGCACGCGTGATAGCCCTTAATAAATTCGATAACCATCTTTTCATCTGCAAAGCTTAAGAATTCAAAATTGGTTTTAAAATTCGGTTTGGTTTGTGCAACACATGTTCCAAACGGCCACAACATTGCACAAACAGCATGGGCGCAAGACACCTTGCAGAAGGAAAACATCTATGAACGGCAATTTCTGCAAAAGTTGCCTTCGCCTAAAATTGCACAGGGTGCACATTCTGTAAGAAAGGGATAGTAAATAGATAAAAGACTTTCAGCCCACGGCTTTATGTGCAAATTCTACTTTGACATGCCTCAAGAGAACACAACATTTGCAAGGAATATAAAATGTTATGACAAAAATACTCCTTAAGCTGAGAAACAAAGATAAATAACGTCAATACCGTAAATACATATGTCTTTTTTAACTTTCAAATTTTACATATAAAAGTGCCTCTAGTCCGCACGACGTTTGAAAGGCATACAAATATTTCACGACAAAACATGTTCTTGGACAGTGAAACAAGTATAAATTTATAAACCACATACCATGGCTTTGACGTGCGACGTTGCGACGTGGTTGTGCCGACAAAGATTTGCGAGAATCGCTAAGCAAGGAAGTACAAGATCGGCTTCAGGTGATTGGCTGGAAGAGAAACAGAATGAAAAAAGGGCCAGAGAAAGCAAAGCAATGGACGAGATTTGCTTGTCAGCAAAATGTCAAAAGTTGCCAGGATGTAATAAGATGGGCACTAAAGCATGATAGCAACTAGTGGTAATAAAGACCACGATCTATCTGTGGCTACACGTCACAAAAGATTCAAGCGTATATGACTGAGCTGATCGGATATGATGTTTGTTTTGCTCGACGCTAGACAAACCCATACAAGCAGTGACACAAAAACTCGACGCTCTACTTGATAGTACTACAAACCCACATTTAATTAACGAAAAGTGGATGTCCTCTAGGGTGGTCTTTATTCATTAAAAAAAAAACTCCGTTTTTTCAATTTTCTGATGGGGCACTCTCTTGAATGGTTGACTTCTATGAAAAAATGATTGTTCTGAAAATTTTATTTGAATAAAATGCATTTTAGGGGTCGCTACAACAGGCTTCATATCTATGAGAGTGCCCGCTGAAGCCTCATTCGGCGAGCATTCTGCAATAGAAATGATTGGGACAAACATTATTGGCAGAAAACAAATCGCTTTAGTTAAGCACATTGAAACAACTGCTTCTATGGCTGTAAACAAAATTTAGGGTGCCCCGTACAAAAATAATTTTCTGAAAAATAAGGACCACCCTAATATCCTCTCTCCCATTACAGACAAAGAAAATTTCAGCCGTAGAAAATTAAATGCTGCCGTAAATCACGCAGGCAACTGGATTCAATTTCGATCAGACAAGTAAATAAAAAAAACCACAACCAACATGTTCAAGGACAAAAGCACTCACATTTTCTTAACAAGAAACTGCAACAACTCAGCTAAGTGAATTGTTGAGAGATTCACTTGCAGGCCGTAAGATACCGTTTGAAGTAGCAGCAAGCTCTGCAACACAGCAAAGGAGAGGCACGTTTGAAAGCACGATAGCAATAATACTTCTAGTGCTTTACTCAGCTTACAAACACAACGGTTCAATGCAACACTTTTAGACATCCAAGGTGAGATGACACATGACAACAGCAAATATCATAGACATACTCTGGGAGCCCATTTTTGCAAGAGAGCGCAAGTTATCTGACGTCACTATCGACAGACGCCAAAAAGTCGAACGATAATTGGTTTGATCAATGGAATGCGAACAATTCAAAATTAAAATTCCGATTCAACGGCCGCTCATTAACAGCTGAACGACGGCAGCATCCATAGCTGTTGAAATTTTCTGTTGTATAAATATTATGTGAGAAAGTTATTTCCATATAAGAAGTTTCATAGTTAACAGTTCAGTGAATATGCCTTGGATGAAAAGAAAGAAAATCACACTTGCGTTTTTCAACCTTGCATCTTTACTCTGTAAATTGCGCTTCTCTGGCTATCGCTTTAAGAAACTTCCCTTCCAATGCAAATGCTAGCAATCTTACATACTGGTGTACTTGATTGTACTTTGGAAACCAATGCACCTAAAATTTTGCTTCAAAACAAATTGCCTAGGCTAAAGATCAAACAAAAAACTTACCTAATAATTATCCTAAAACTGAAAATGCATGATCATGAGAAATTTCCTGAGCAGACGAGTATCAGATGGAACTCATAATGGTGCAAAGTTTACAATCAGTTACAGCTAACTAGCGGATATACGTTACCTGCACCAGCAGTTGGTGGTTGGATGAGCTTGATGACTTTAACAAAAATACCGCCAAAGTAGCCGGAAGCTTAAACGTCTGTTGAAGGCTGATTTTAGTCTGCATGTCTGTTGCTGGAAGAAAGCAGACACTTGGTCTCAAAATTTGATGCTGGTCCTCGCTGACAAAGAGGTCAGAAAGAAAGGATATGCTAGCTCTTTCATATGCAATTACAGGCTCATGCCATGACCACAGTCTAGTCTGGCATTCCCCTGGCAGCAAGCAAAAGATACATGTCTTAAGTGAGCAAGGGCTATCAAAAGCATTTGATTTTGTTCAGGCTGAAATCTGCAAAAAAATTCAAATTAAATTAAAATGAATTGAGAGTATTACTTAATATATTATTTTCAGAAAGCAGAATGTCAAGCTTGGCAAGAAGAACAGTAGTATTTACAGACTCCTAATATTAGGTGCAGAGGAAATGTTCACATGGTGCTGAAAGATGGGATGATCAACACAACTGTTGTGTAAGCTATCATACAGATCAAACATATAAACATACACCTTTGCCATTGAATGTCAAAGTTTTGAGCATTACTTAAGCTTGACAATTAAAACGCTATGATGACAAAAGGAAATATTGCGCCCCAATTTCAAAGAGACAAAGTATGCAAGCGCCCAGCAAATATTAATGGTAACTAAACAATTTCAACAAACTGCAATCCAACAATGACGTTTTAGCCTGCAGTTGACCACATACAGTCCAAACCTCTAGTTGGAATGAGAATTTCAATCTTTTTTAAAAAGCATAATAATCTACAAACTTCTTTAGCAAAGTTTCAACTTTAATTCTCCTGGGAAAAATCAAGTAAAATGAACAAGCTGATCACAGCACAAGCCATAGCCTATTTAAACCCAACAAATTTTGCCTACCAAGTTGAGAGAGTGCCATCAGTGCCTTTATATGGATTGCAGGTCGAAAGGTAGGATCATTTAGGATGCTGACAAGTACAGACAAACTTTGAGCATACAGGATCTGCCTTGGAGAAAACTCTTTTAAAGTAACTCCACGACTTGTGACACCAAGTAGAACCTAGGAAATTAAATAATACGTCTACAATAAACAATGGTATCAGTCAGCAGAGCCCTGTAACCAAAAGACTTTTGCCGGCTAACAAATCATGTAACCAAAAACTTAAATGACTTTGGCTAATCCCTAATGGAAATTAAATACTTCCTACAAGAATGATGCAGGGCACCTGGGCACAATAAAACGTTTCAAAAGTTCTTACATCAATTTGCCTTTGAAGGTCTTGTGCGGCATGATCGCTAGGCCTCGCTTTGTACTCAGTGTAAGAAGCGCACAAAGATTTGAAGCAGGCTGCTGTATCCCATGACATCTTGGCAAGCAGGTCTATCAAGATATTGAATGAAGCATCTTACAAAGATTTCAGTGACTGATTATAACACAGCTTCATGAGATACAGTAAGCAATATTGATCATAAAAGTGTTCCTTACCTTGCAGTCAACATAGTATGAGTATGAGTTTCAACATTTTTTCAAGAAATCCCTATTCTTTTAGGCTCCATCACAAAAGCAACTGCATCTACATCTAACAAAGCCATCTGAAAGGGAATATGAGAGCATCCCTTCTGGCCCTTACATTATTACATTGTTGTTATATAAAGACAATTGAAAACCAACACAGGTTAAAGTCGTAAGTTTGCTATTAAGGATGCCATAATTGCTCATTATGCAACACAAATTTAACTTTGATTGCAAGCTAACCCTCATCAGTCCCCAGAAGGTACAATCAGAGGGTAGTTATCATATTTCTGAATATCCAGTCAGATTAAAACAGTAATTTGCTAATACTGCATCTTTAACTTTTGTATATTTAAAATATTAATGAATCAGATGTCGTTAAACTGGACGCCTTACTCTTAAAGAACTACGGATTCGACTTAAGACTTGACTTAACCAAATTGAGATAAACCTTAAATATCAGCGCATTTAAATCATACAGCTTGAGTCTGAAGCTGATATTTCGACATAGGCATCTGAAGGACAACCTGAAACAAAAGGTGGCACCTGGAAGACAACACTTTAGTAGATAACTACATGAATAGCAAGTCATATGCTATCTATTATTGCAGGACAACTGGCCCAACATAAGCCGACCTTAACATCCGGACCCTTGTATGAAGAAATTTATTCAAATTTATTCAGGAAAAAAATTGAATTACCTGAAATCTCAAGTTCTAAGCAGGTATAGAATAATTCATCAAATAATTTTTAAATCTTTCGAAAAACACCTCTTTCATCCGAACAGCTCGCTACTTGAGGATTTTTAAGCCCTCGCGCTAACAGGCGCATTCTTCGTGTAATAACAACCGCCTGCGGCCTTGCGTAGCAGATCATACGAAGCTACAGCAGAGGATCTGCGGTCAATCTTTAACTAAAACCCGAGACAAGAACTCATCTGGATTTAAAGCTAGCAACTCAGTCTCTGAATACTTTCCTCAAGACTGCCAAAGTTCATTATCATAATATATTTGTGGCGTGCTAATCATAACGGCAGGAATTAGCACCTATTTTTTAAGCTTCGTGGAATTTAGTGCAACTCATCTTCGATTGATTAGGTAGCAGGATTCGTCTAGGTTCAAATGTCTTCGTTAGTTATCTATGAGTTGAAAAGGATCCTCGAGAATTCTAATGGTACTCATAGCGAGGTGATTGTACAGGTAAGACTCTAACCAAAGGTCTCTGATGATCCCGCGTCGGGTAGCCATCTCAATATGACATCAAAAGAATTTTCATTTAGCTCAAGTCCATTGGTAACATTTATTACGCAAAACAGAAACCAAGACGGTCCTATATGGGATAAGACAGACCATAAAGGATCAAAATGATTAACATTCAACAATATGCAATCTTATATAATAAAAATGCTGCAGAAAACGCAGGACACTGTCATACGAAATTTACTTATAGCATTTGCGCTGCTCTAAAATAGACGGTTTCAGAGCATTAATAATTTGAACTTTTAAGATCCACAGGATAAAATTTTTTCTTGGACTTGAAAAAGAATTAAATACGCACATCTTAAAGAAAGCAAGACCTTCCAATCTTTTGCAAAAGAATCGAACATTACCTCTTGCATTCGCCAGCCACAAAATCTATCTAGTGAAGTTTTTAGTTAATTGCAATTTCTTATTTTTTGTTTTTTTTATTTAATTTTTCTTTTATTGTACTCTACTGATCAAACATAGCAGTAACGAGACACTGCCGGTAGTCTGGTGTGCTTGGAAGCCAAGCAAAATCCTTAAAATTTTGCAACATTTCATCTCAAGTAGCCGTCTTCTTTCCAGTTTTTTTGTTTTGTTTTGGCTTTCTTCTTTCCTTGAAATTACATGCACAAGCTCATATACATTTTCAGGAGCTTATCTTCGATTACACCACACATAACATTGGTGGCGGAAACTGAACCCGATTAATGTAAATGTAATGTAAATATCTTGTGCTTACGGTCATACTCAGAGAAATCAACTCGCAATTGAGGATGACTTAGAACTCTCCTGATAGTAAGAAGCTGTAGCTTTCTCAAAATCTTTAATCCTAAAAGAACAAAGTCGTGTCCTGTGTTCGCAAACTGATGGACACCAAAGCCTCACAGCACTTGCCATCATATCAATAGAATTTTTATCATTAGAAAAAGGATTTAGGACCCTTGATGGGTAAATGTTAACGAAAAAAGAATAGCGCTTATAATTCTGTGAAGTTTCGGGTACACTCTTAATGGTTCATTCTTACACTAAACGAACAATAATAAACGCATCGCCAGATGTCACATTTCAGAAATCCAGCTAAAGCAGTCTCAATTTAATTGAGTTTGACTGCACTGTGAGAGAGTTGCCGAACTGATTTGCCAAATAGAAAACGTCTCAGTCTCACCTGTATTTCTAAAGGCGACTAATAACTAGGCTAAAAGGTGGCCAGTTCCACGGACGCTTTCCATAAGAATGCTTTAAAGAAAGAACCTGATAACAAAATGCAACAGCCGTTGGGCACGTACTTTAAAGCTTTTTAGCTTTTGAAAGTCACAAAGCAACATGAAATTATAAAAATTTCTTTGCTTTTGACATTTTCCGAATTTGAAGCAAAATAGACAATGGACATTATTGGGATGTTTTTGCAAGTTTTGGAATGCATTAATTTT
Organism: Craspedacusta sowerbii; assembly: GCA_003687565.2. Lineage (NCBI taxonomy): Eukaryota > Metazoa > Cnidaria > Hydrozoa > Limnomedusae > Olindiidae > Craspedacusta > Craspedacusta sowerbii. The sequence continues at coordinate 7,109 of QQSS02066654.1, forward strand.
TCCTTTGTTGCTTGATGGCTTTTATTTATTTTTCCAATTTTTTTTCATTACCAAGGTGCACCAGTCTCAAGACCAGTTTCTTTACTCGTTTTATGTCAGTTGTATTTTAGTATTGATTTAAGCAAGTGCAAGTGCCAACTATATGAATGATAGGAAAGAACCAAATTTAGCTATTTTGCAATGAATCCATTTGATTACTGCCTGCCAGATGTATGTGTTCCCCCATTTCTGACCTGACACTCTTACAATAAGGAGTTTAGCTGCACAAGACACTCATTTTGAGCTGGAGAATGTTCTTTATTGCATGCCTTTACCCACTGGGACAATTGTGTTGCCTAATCCGGGTTAGCAGTGTGTATGTCTTCTAATGAGCAGTATGTCTGTTAAAATTTCTGTTCCTTATAATTTAGAATGCATAAACTTAGTGCTCATTACTGATCAAGCTGATCATGAGTGGTTTTGTTGCTACAAGCTCAGTGTCCTCTCCTAAACTTGTGTCTCCAGCTGCTGAACGGAACAGTGGACCTATATTGTCTGTTCTGAAACAGATATTTAAAGGTATTTTCTAATTACGTCTGTGGCACATAATTGGAGAAAGGCACGGTTAGCTACCACCATCTTAAAGGTTAGATTATGCAATCAACAAGTTCTTGGTATAGCGAGATTGATGTCCTTGCTTGTGCATGTGGAAGTTATGAGCCCAGACTTTTAAGACCAAGTTATTTGAAATCCAAAGATTGTAACAGAAGCATTGCAACAGCAGACCAATAGAAGGGTTGGTAAAGACTAAATAACTAGAAAAGGATTTTTAACAAGTATGTACACTTGATTGGGAGGGTGCCACATGAGTGTGGCCAGAGGCCTTGTTTCACTGCTATGAGGATCATTTGGTTTGATTTCCATGCTGTTCCTTTCCAGTCCTAACATGCAATCGACTGTGTGAACACTAGTATTGTGTAATTCAGTCTCTTTGTCTCTGTGGATGACAAAATGTAGCCTTACATGAAAGTCATTGCTAAGATTTTAAGTTTTTGACACTAAGACAACGTCATGATGCAGTTCATTTTTCTTTGATTTTGCTGAATTGCCAGTTTAACAAACATCATTTCTAAAATATTTGGGCATTGCACATTAAAATTGTTTTCTGAATTATTTTTGAAAATTATTTCCTGTTCATAAAGAAAAATTTGCCTAAGCAGAATAAAATAAGCCCTCTTTTCTTACTTTTACTAAGGATCTCTCAATACTTTTCTCTGCAAGTTTGGTACAACAATTTTTTCTTAGTAATAAGAACTTCTGACCAATTGGGTGATGTTTCTTAAGCTTTTAGTCTGTAGTGACGGTTTGTCGTTAGGCTGGGACAAAGGGCTTTCACAGAATGTTGGACCATGCACAATTTCTTGGCCCAGATGCCAAAGGAAGAAAGAAGAGCATAGCCAAAGTTTCTAAAGAACTTATTTTGGATAGGCTAATACAGACAGAGTACGAGAAGATTTCCGATGAGGAAAATACCTTGTTCTGAATGTCCTCTGAAAACGGAAAATATTTCCTTAACAAATGCAAAGGCAAACAAGGGTACTTAACATGTAAACTTGCAAGAACGTAAACTGTTAAGGCTTCAAAGAGACGAATACAGCCAGCTAAATCAGCTTCAACATCCAAATCAACATCTTATGATATGGTTCCTGGGGCTGGCAAGTCTGCAGTGAATGAGACGAAGATAAAAGTACTCGGCTGCCAGCCGTAAACGCGACCAAGTGTACGCTTCGGGCCAACTGAACAACATTTCATTCATTTCGCGAATGCTTTCGTCGCCATTTCATTCAACCATTCAACTGCAGTGCCTTCGGCTTGATGCAGGGCTTCGAGCCCCCGTATAACTTTGTCAGTTGACAATCGTCGACGATGTGCGTCATGGTCTGCAGTTCTCCGCACTGGCACAGGTCCGATTGTACCTTTTTTCCCCAAAGATTCAAGGTGACTTGGCAGGTGACTTAGTCTGTCCGAAACCAGTTAAAAAGTGAACAGGTTTATCGTGGAAGGTCCGACTTAAGCTGGCGGCGGATGGTTGGGTCTGACATTAACAATTTGTTGACTACAGCAGCCGCTCCACCCCATTCACCTTTCCAGATTTCTTTGATGATGTTCTTGGTGTCGCACGACCATATAGGGCGCCGTGATGAAAGCCTGGTCGGTGAATGGTTTACAACACTGCACAGGTCACCTTTGCTCCTCTGCATTTTGGACAGCGTTTCAGCAGTGGCGGCTTGACGACTGAGTCTTGGATGGGTGATGTTGTTTAAAACTGGCAACCAAAATACTCGATCGAGCCCTCACCGGGTAGCAGTATCCACTACTAAGTAGACCAGAGCTAAGGCCAATGTTCGTAGGGTGCTAGTTCTAGCGCACCAGATGGAGCCAGTGAGCTAGGAGAGCAAGCTGTTCCGCGTTATAAATTTCCTTGCAGTATTGGACAGGTTTCATTTGAGCGACACAGTGCGATGTCTTGTGACCCCCAGGTAGGCTGGATAGCACTCATGCTGCATTCTTGAGCATTTATCATGGGCATTTAGCAGGAGCCTGAGTTCTCGAGCTGCACTCGCGACATTTCGGCGGATGAGTGCCCCATCAGTCCTCGCGACAGTAGTTGCTGATGTTGGCAATGTGGGGCCTAAGGGTCCTCTTAAGTTCGCTAAGTCAACCTGCTGCGTTGCGCCGAAAATGTTGTGGGCATATGCAAGCTTCAGACACATGGTTCATAGGAAATTCATTGATGTATAAGTTGAGCAGGGTAGGTGCAAGGGCTGAGCCTTGTAGCATACCGTTTTTCGGTGTGTTCCAAGAGCTAGACTTGTGAACGCGGAACCCGCGGTTTCTGAGCAGGACTTCAACAATTTCCCCGAACCATGGAGGGACGCACCTGGCAAGCTTTTCATGTAAACCCATATGCCAAACTGTGTCATAGGCAGCAGTTAGGTCCAGGAACGCAGCACGAGTCTTCAGACTCCTCTGAAAACCGTTTTTCAATGAAGGTGGCTAATGCGGTGACTTGGAAGCAAGTGTCAACAAACAAGCTGTCGCGTGATTGCCGTCAGCATTCGGAGAAACTGGTGAATTTAGGGGCTGAAATGTATGAGAAGTTATAGATAGAGCATGGCCATAGATCCGTGCACTTTGACAGCAAACCCAAGGATTCAAGGGAATTATCAGGGCGTGGTGCTGCGTCGTGGTATGCCTGCAAAAAGTATGATATTATTATGATATTGATGTAGTATGATGAAAAATGGCAACGTTTACATTATTGCTGTTGGAATCCCGAACGGCCTTGATAAATTCTAGCTGTGGAGTTGAATACATAACATCATGGCTGAAGTAACCGGTATTTACACAAGGGAAAGTATGAAGTTGTTATCCAATAGTCTCTGAAAAGTGTATCAGTAAGTGGCAATTCATCAGTTTTTGGCGACAAGTTTGGAAGTCCCGAGCTTAATTCTGCCTGTGGCGACGAAGCAAGTGTCTACTCGTAGCACCAAGTTTCCTATCATCAAAAATTTACGTGTGAAATTTCGAAGAAATACGAAGAGCTGAAAACAGTTTATATAAACAGAATGGTACAGAAAAAAACACATGAATTTTCTGTACCATTTGGAGTATTTTATCTTTTTTATTTGCGGTTGCGCGGCGCAGTGGTTATAGGCGCGAGCTAGGAATGTGAATGTGCTGGTTCGAACCCTCGCCGCGGCTTCTTATTTCTTAGGTTGACTTACGTCTGCATGAGATAATTTTCAATATGTACGACTAAATCACTGGGAAGTCAACTGAATTATCCTGCGATGCACTAGTCCCGTGCCCAGAACTTCTCACTACAGGGCTAAAGAAACGGAGAGGAGCACCGCCCGATTGGTCCGATCGGAGTGGAACGGCTGGCTGAACGACGACTTTGTATTTGTGTGCTGAGTCGTTTCGCATGACTGGCAAAGACTTCTGGTGTACGATGTCAGATTTACATCAAGAAGGACTACGAGAACGTGTCCGAAACATTGCATCCCAATGTGAAAGCGCGGTTGTCACTGCAGAATCGCTCTGAGCAGGAACCAACTGTAATCGAGAAAGCGCGAAGCGATCAGTTTGCCGAATATGCAATCAAAGGGAAGCAGAAGTTCTTGTCGCTTGCATAAGCAAATAGGTTCTGCAGCTTTGGATTCATGCTAAGCGACAGACGGCGATAGAGCTTGCGCAAGCTCGTGATGAGCTCGTCTGATAATATTTAGCGCATGTTCTCTATGTAGTACTTGCAACGTATGGTAATGTTTATCTTGTTCCGCGGTGACATCTCATTCATAAGTTTCTGTCGATCGTTCATCAGGCTAAGGCACAGGAATACAAGGTTGAAAGCAACACTACTGCACGTATTAGCTTCGTCGGCCGCTAAGACCATTTAGAATTGAATGCAGGTGATTCAGCTTGTTGACGTGAACACAGATCAAAGATGGACGACAGCTCTCGCTTCTTACCCTATCTTCTATTGAGTAATTTGCCGTCGCCGGCACTGCATGATAAGCATTGCACGTTACTCTCGGAAAGTTTTACATAAACCATGCGATGGTTATGCTCTGTATAGCTTGTGCTTCATGCGTTGGGAGCTTTATCGGGATTATGCTGTCCTGAGAGCATTATGGGAGCCACAACAGAAGACGTTCTAATTGCAAATAAGCTAGTAGAAATCCCAATTAGACCAGCGCGGAATTGTGCTGGTCTTTTGAGCTATTTCATGGTATGTAATATCTGAATAGTCCAGCTACAAAGTGGCAGTGGGGTCTGACATGTGTTTTTGTGTGTACGTGTGTGTGATGGGCTTTGCCGCAGTGCATGAACGGTTGAAATTGAGATCGAATAGCTTTCGCTTATGATCGTGTTGGGGTTGAAGTTCGAGGCAGGCAGTTTGATACTATTCAAAACTGTAAAGACGGCCCAAGGTCCAGAATCTCTAAGCGAGGCGTGATATAATAAGTGAGCTAATTGTTGTGCATGAATGTCAGTCTTCTGAGACTATTTATTAGTATTTTTTTTTTCTTTCGTAGTGAGCCAGTTACTTAAAATACTTAACACAGTTACTGATTGTCCTTTCAAGCGCTTTCTGTGTGACTTCTGCTTAGCTCCTTACTTTGCCTTCGTTGTTTAGACGGCACTGGTGGCCTGGTTTTGGAAATCGCCTCTGGAAGTGGCTACCATGCCTCTCTCTTTGCATCGCATTTCCCCAACTTTACATGGCAGTCAAGTGACTGCGACGACAAGCATTTGGATAGCATCCGCGCCTATGTTGACGAAGCCAAACTGCCAAACTTCAAAGCTCCGTGTTTTATCGACGTCTCCAAGCCCGTTTCCTCCTGGAACTGCCCAGGCGTGGCAGAGGGGTCCGTTGATGTCATATTTAATGTCAACATGATGCACATAACTCCGCTCGAGTGTACACACGGCTTGTTTAGTTCTGCGGGCAAACTGCTCAACTCTACTGGCAAGCTCATAGTCTATGGACCCTTTGCCGTGAATGGCGTTCTGTCCCCAGAAAGCAACGTGGCCTTCGACAGGAACTTGCGTTCGTGGAATCCGTCTTGGGGAGTCAGGGATGTTGCTCTTCTTGAAACGCTGGCAGCAGAGAACGGGCTAGCTTTGAAGGAGACATTTGACATGCCGTCGAATAACAAGACCCTCTTGTTCGTAAAGAGTGGATCGTGATTCGTGCTTTGGCTATGCGCAAGGACTATTTTTCTTCACTCGCTTTGGCAACTAGTTGCAATTCACACTCTCCTGCCCAATTATTGTTGATGTTGTTGAGCACGCAGCAGTTTTTGTCAGATCCCTTCTGAGCATGGAGTGTGTGCTTAAATTTGAGCAGAGCTGCATTTTTCTTGGTAGCATTTGTTGGAAGTCCTATACAGATGACGAAACATGTAAGTCTACGCATATTCTTTTTTTTTTTTGTAATACGTGCCGTTTGCAAGTTGGTATATTGTTGTCTTTGCCACGTGGTTGCGCTTGTGAATCCCACCCGGATTAGGGCGTCCGAGCTAGGTTCTTGTTAGTCCGCTGTCTCGGTGGAGAGAAGAAACGATGGCTGTTTAATAAGCTCTTGGAAAATTTGTTTCTAGCAAATTTTGCCTTGCTTTCATGTGCGCGCTCTTTTTTTTTTTTTTTTTTTTTTTGCTCGACATGAAAGCCTATTGTCAACTGGACATCTTCCAATTGTGGAATGATCACCAAAGGATCTGTGACGTCTCATTCTCCCGATACGTTCTCCCATAATTTCTGTATCTACTTCTGATTCTGGAACTATTTTTGAGGCTTCGCCCTCTTGCTTGAATTTCCTCAATTGTGTATTGTTACATGGTTATGTTATTTTGTGGCATTGGAAGCATTTATTATTATTATTATTATTATTATTATTATTATTATTATTATTATTATTATTATTATTATATATGTATATATATATATATATATGTATATATATACATATATATATATATATATATATATATATATATATATATATGATATGAATATGATGTGTATGTATACATTTTTAGGTGTGCGAGATAGGCATGATGGTTATCGTCGTAAATTATGTTTCATACTAATGCGTTTACAGCATACTGCATAGTGATCTTTGTTTTGATTGCTTGTGATAGGTAGGATTCAGTTGAACTGTGTCTGGAGGTAAACCGAAGCATATGGCAGCTTTCTTGGCCGTACGGCGTACTGCTGCTTTGCTCATTTGTCATGGTGGTCCTGTTTTTCCTCTCTTTGTTTTCTCTATTCCTTGTTTACCCTGTTTGGTCTGTCCTGTTTGGTTTATCCTGCTTGGTTTGTCCTGTTCGGTTTGTCCTGTTTTTTTTTTTTGTCTTGGTGACCACGTCGCCAGTCGCATTGACATTAACTGTGGCCAGCTAGTCTTAAATGTGTGCACTAGTGTGTATTCTTTGGGACTTAGATTTGGTATAATAAATTTGTTGTCGATGTTTGAATCATCAAGCGTGAGAACTCGGTAAAAATAGAGCCGCTATTTTTCGTAAGATCGCTTGATGTCTTCTTGTATTTCTTGCGGATTTTGATGGCGAAATATATCAACGCAACATTACGTCAAGGTATCCCGTTGGCCCCCTAACATCCTCGGCTTGGGCTAATATCGTTATCATGAGCGATTTCATTCAAGGCCAGAGTCGTCTTTTCGACGGGCCGACGTTGGAATGGGGGCTTTGCATATATCGTAAGTTATAATGATCAGCAGAACGCGCTTTATTAACCTTCAAGACTTTTTGAAAAGAATCAGACCTTCTGTCGTAATGTCGTAATATACTTTATTATGAAAATGTTTGTTATAATATAATATATGTGTATACTATGAATGCCAAGAGTTACGGATCATTAGCTTGAGGGATGATTCTTTAAGCAAAAAATTATTCGAATTTTACTAGGCGATATATAGATACATATATATATATATAGATATATACATATATATATGGAATATATTTGTTATATACTATATGTTCCAGTATACAGTATATTTATACATATACATATACTACACGTACATATATATTTATTTATGTACACACATCTATAAATGATCTTTTAAGTACGAGACTTTTGCATAATTGGAGATACACTTTTAAATCTTCGCGACATGTTTCGACCTTCAAAAGTCATTTTCAAGCGAATAATAAAATTATAACATCTATATATGTTTAATATGACGTACGTAATATCATATTTATATATACATATATATGTATATATATATATATATATATATATATATATATATGACACATGTGACTTGTAATATCACATATTATGAATATGTTTATGGTCTAAGGATGTATTGGCACTAAATCGGTAAAGTTGTTGTAATATTGTCTTTTCTTGTGCTTGCGCGATAAATGCTTTGAAAATTCTATTTAAAGACGTTCAGGCAGCTGCCAAGAAAAAAAATCATCTTTTTACGCATCTAAGTGTCGTGTTGTCAAACAAGCCATCGTGCCGTTTAGACTGATCGTTTAACACCGCGCTTCTTTGTATGCGTTTTTCTGCTCCGTCTAACTGTTTATCGGCGCCCACCGATCTTGGGGTATCAGACCGCGCTTTCTCTCATAAGTTTCCGCTCCTCCTAATTGTTTTTCGGCGCTTATCCTGAGTCTTGGCGATTTCACACCGCGCTTTTTTGCGTACGTTATCCGCGCCTCCAAACTGTTTTTCGCCGCATACCGAATCTTAAAGCATATCCCACCGCGCTTTTTCGTGTAACTTTTCCGCTCATCCTAACTGTTTTTCAGCGCCTACCGAATCTTGGGGGTATCACAGCGCTTGTGCGTGTAAGTTTTCGGCTCCTTCTAACTATTTTCAGCGCCTACCAATTCTTATCACGCAAAATACTAGTTACTAGTTGTCCAAACCCCGAAACCTAACGCGCGTTTTTCATGAAGCCAAGTAAGTAAGTAACGACGGCAAACATGGTTGAGCTCCCTTTGTTTCTTACCCCCTAACGATGACACGAGCGCCTGTTTTCGGGGGGTTGTGTGTGCTCACGGTGCGGCAGGTGGTTCGCTCGCACGCTCAGTCACGCGCAACGCTGACCAATCGCCGTGCTCACCCAGGCGTTTCCAGATACCAGACGGTAAACAAAGCGAGGACCGTTGTTTCGAGCATCTTGCTACCTTCAGATTTTAATATACTTTTAAAGACAACAAAGCCTTTGGGGTATTTCTTTGTTTCCCTATGGGACCGTGGTGCGATGATATAGGAGCATAAGTTTCCACCATGGGTGACGGAAGGACACTGTCCTATTGCGTCTTGTGTTTGGTGTTTGCTATCTTACGAGGGCTTCATGCGAACCCTTACCCTGGACCAGACGGACAGATAAAGAGAGCAAAACGAGCGCTTAACGAACTTGATGTCGGGGACGCCTTGTATGAGGATGCCCCTGGCCTTCGTGGAAGCCAGCACTTAGTAAACAAGAGGGAGAAAATTCCACTTCATGCTGGGGAGAAGGTAGGTGTGACCACTGCGGCTGGAGCCGCGATTATTCCTGACAGCGTTGGGCGCAGAAGTATAAGAGAGGCCGTTGTGGAAACACCGACTGCTACTGCTGCTGTAGACAAAAACTCTGCTAGTGGAGCAAAATCCAACGATGCGGATTCGATCCAAGGTGACAGCGCTGAGGCCAGCATCGATTCAGCAAAGGCCGCAGATATTGGGAAGGAAGCTGCTGACTCTAGTGGCATGCCAGACGAGGTCGCTGCCCAAACCGAAGCGTCGGCAGCCCCTGCAGATGCTGCTGGAGCAGCTATCACTGACAGCGGTAGTGCAGTCAAGAAAAATAGCTCAGCTGGACCTAGTGCAACGGTCGCAGTTGGAGCAGCTATATCCGCCCCACAAGCCGATCCCAGTCAAATGGCGCCGTTGTCGACGGATGCTGCTGGTAATGACGGTGGTAGCAAGCGGTCGAAGAAAGCTAAGCACGTGGTGCACGATGTCAGCGACTACGACGCAGACATCGCGCATTCCGAAGACGAACTCGGCAGTCGTCAGGCACGTGATCATAAGCGCAATCGAAAGTATAAGCCCAAGAAGTTGACGCAGGGCAAGAGCGACGTACCCTCGACCGACAAGCATTCCGGTGACACGGCCGCGAAAGCGAAAAGCGAAGTGCCCGGTCTGGAAGAAGAAGAACAAGAGGACATGGCAGCTGAGCTGGAGTCCGAAATGTCAAGTGAAGGTATGGCGTTTAATATTGATCACCTGTCCATCAACAACGAGCTGACGAATGAGTATGACGTACTTAATGACATGTCCCACAGCGACTTGCTAGGGCATGGAACAGGAATGCGACGTCATCCCTAATCACGGTGATATTTCCGACGGAACCTTAAGCTTTACAAGTGTCTCTAAGCGACTTGCTAAGGCATGGAACAGGAATGCGACGTCATCCCTAAATTACCGTGAAATTTTCGACGGAACCTCCACACTCCCATGAAAACCACGAATCATTAGCTATCATCCTCAACACAGAATGTCGCCATAACCAGTATTGTTATTAGTAGTTGGGAGTTGCTCAAGTATGTTTCCGGACCGACCGTGGTTTCGAACTTGGTTTAATATTGTTTTCATTTTCTAACTGCAGGTTCGGCGTTCATAGGACTGTTGCTCATGTTACCGTTATCGCTTATTTTTTATCAGATATAGATTAACAAACGCATCTATATATATATATATATATATATATATATATATATATATAAAGATAGATAGATAGATTGATTGGTTGGTTGGTTGATTGATTGGTTGTTTGGTTGATTGATTGATGGATTGATTGATTGATCGATTGATTGATTGATTGATCGATTGATTGATACATAGATACATAGATGCATACATAGATACAAAGATAGAATATTGATACATTGATTCATTGACTTATTGATTCCTTGATTGATTCCTTGATGTTGTATGATGCTTTGATTTATGTATCCATATATATATATATATATATATATATATATATATATATATATATATATATATATATATATTCTTGTGTGTGTGTGTGTGTGT